>JAODAL010028364.1:0-53449 GCA_025379985.1 Phyllomedusa bahiana | reverse complement strand
TGTGTGGAGGATGTGTTGGGGATTGGTGTGGGGGCATTGTGGGTGGGCTTTGTGGGGGGGGGCCATTGTGGGGGTGTGGGTGTGGGGGCCAGTGGGGGTTGGAGGGCCAGTGTGGGGGGGGGGCCCAGGGGTTTGTGGAGGGCCTGTTGGGGGGGGCCAGTGGTGTGTGGAGGATCGGGGGGTGTGTGGGGAGGCTTTGGGGGGGGGGCCTGGGGGGGAGGCATTGGGGGGGCTGTGTGTGGGGGGCCAGTTTGTGGGGGATTGTGGGGGGGTGTGGGGGGGGCCAGTGGTGGAGGCATTGTGGGGGCTGTGTCTGAGTGGGGGGGGGGCCGGGGGTTGGCAGGGGGGGGGCTGGGGGGGGGTGGGGAGCCAGATGCTTAAGAGGGGGCCCCTGAAATTTCGGGCGGCCTGTGTAGACCTTGGGTAAAAGGTAGGTGCATAATATGGTGTTTGTCAGAGGAATCTCAGAAAGGTTTAAAAGAACTTACAGGAACATTAAAAAAAAGAAAGGGAAAATAAATACTAAAATGCCAACACCAGAAAACGTACGGGTTTACAAGATTTGGTTTTTTGCAAATTCCCCCCTGTACCCACAATCTATGCCTTTTATTGCCACCCCTGTCCCTATTGAAAAGCTCATTTTAGAGGAAAATGACACACATTTCCAGTTAACTCGAGTCTTTCCAGGTTTTATAACACTAAAATCGCCCTACCAAATTGCGGTTTGGTCTTACCCCTTGTATGTTTCATTTATTTACGGACTATTATCAACTCATGGATAAGGCCTCTAGTACATAGTAAACTAAAAAAACGGTCGAATTTTACTCTAGTACCATGATTGCAAGCCCCAATCGGGGCCCTTCTAAGCATGCTGGGTTTTAAACCCCCGAGTACAACCCCTTTTATGGTTGCATCAGAAATAGCATACAGACTATTCAGTAATTTAGGAGGTGAACACATCATTCTCCCAGACAACATGTATGTGGATCATTTGCATACAAGTTTCTTCCATATAGTGGAGTGGGCACATGTACTATTGCAAGATTGACAATGGCTACATGGTCTCTCTCTCAAGAGGAAATCGACATCGATCAAATTCCAAGACATACGATCACAAAAAGAACGGAGGACCACAACCCTTTGATCAAGTTCAATCCAGTCCTTTATGCTTCAGCCTTAGTCTCATTCCCATTTGCAGGAATAATTATGGGAATACACAATGCACACAACATCGAGCAGCTAGGAGAACTTTTTGACAACATCACTGATGAGATTTTTGATGCCATTCAGATACTCAAAAACCAAACCAAGTTTCACGCAAAGGTGTTAAATCAACACATCCTGGTGTTAGATTTTCTTACCACGAGTTGGGGCGGAGCTTGTGTTATCATTGGCCACGCCTGCTGTAATTACATAGACACAAATTTTTCAGTCAGAGTAGACTTACACGCACGCAAAATACTTGAGCTAAAGAACAAGTTCCGAGCAGAACATGACATAGGCCCAGCAGGAAGATGGTTTTCTTGGCTGAATCCAGCCAATTGGTTCAGTGGCATCGGTGGGTGGTTCAGTGGACTAGAAAACGTCTGCACCCACATTTTTATAGTTTGTTTTGTCATCTGGATCTTGATCAAAGGTATTGGGATACTCGTAAGGAAAGTTTCAAAGGGAACAAAACGGTCTAAAGGTCAAAATATTATGAATGTTAATATCAATACTGTTGCTGATGAGCAACAAGAGACACCCCTTTTGAATGAATCTCAAGGGTACTACGTATTGAAATTAAAATGATTATGTAATTATCAAGAGAGAGGAAATGTTGTGGAAATCATAACTGTTATATAAGTTGATAATTAAGGCATCCATTTTAATTACTGTCAGCCATTTTAGCTAGCTATACTGAATCTAATTCATTAATTCAGGATTCTGACAGTCTGTAAAAGCTGACTCTTTAGTATAAAAACATGTTATTTAGTTAAGACCATCACGCTATTGACTTTAGAAGGCATACTGTTTGTTTAACCACAGATTTGAGGGTCAGATTGACCCAAAATGTCCCAGATGCAAGCATTGTATCTAGGTGAAATGTTATTTCAAATTAATCATTATAACATGTCATGAGTCGTCAGCATAGTATAAAATATTGTAATGAACCTAATTAATAGTAATGCAAGGCACACCTTATGAATCCCTATTGGTCGGTTCATAATGACGCTGTATCATTGATTGGATTTTGATGTAACCGCCTGTTTTAATGAACACGCCTCAAGCCTTTAAAAGACACTGTAATTCAATAAAATTCTTATTCTGATCAAACCTTGATTTGAATCCAACGCATTGTCATTCGATCGTGGAAGACTGAGGAGGCCTCATCAGTGCCAATTTGTGATCTGTGGGTCAAACAGGTTTAGGGGTCATGCTGTGGTACAGGACAGGTATAGTCATTGTCCAGTTCAGCTAAAATGGTGATTGAAAGACTACTTTCTTCCGGCACTTTTTAATCTGTGGGTCATGCAGGTTTAGGAGTCATGCCCGGGCTCTCTCCGCACCCACTGTAACTCCGGCACTGCTAGTTGAACCTGAGTGATCCACTTTTACAGCCTCACCTGCCTTGATCAGTAATTTCCTCCAACCCACTTGACAGTAGAATGCAGGATTTTCAGACAGGCCTCATTGACCTACTGGGGACATCTATTTAGTTTGCTTCACATTCTAATGTCACGGTGGCACAATGTCACCAGTAGAATGGCAAGTAGCTCTAGCTGCAGCAGTAATGGAAAACTAGTTGTTTTTAATATAGTTTATTCCTTATTGCGAAATTTTCTGCTGATGGACCATAAGGGCACCTGTGCGGGTTTTTGGGCCATGCTGCGTTACAGGATATGGATAGTCAATGGCCATTTCACTAAAATACTGCTTCAAAGACTACTTTCTTCTGGCACTTTTTAATCTGTGGGTCATGCAGGTCTTGGGGTCATGCTGCGGTCCAGGACAGGCATAGTCAATGTCCAGTTCAACTAAAATGGTGGTTCAAAGACTCCTTTTTCCAGCACTTTTTAATCTGTGGGTCATGCAGGTTTGAGGGTCATGCTGTGGTACAGGACAGGTATAGTCAATGTCCAGTTCAACTAAAATGGTGGTTGAAAGACTCCTTTTTCATCACTTTCTAATCTGTGGGTCTGACAGACTTAAGGGTCATGCTGCGTTCCAGGACAGGGATAGTCAATGTCCAGTTCAAGTAAAATGATGGTTCAAATAATACTGCCTTCTGGAACTTTTTAATTTGTGGGTGATGCAGGTTTAAGGGTCATGCTGTGGTACAAGACAGGGATAGTGAATGGTCTGTGACTTTTTTCCTGTGACTCTTGTTGCCTAATTGTGTTGTCTAAGATGTAGCAGGTATCCATTTGACTGTTGTGGCTGTTAATTCCAGCTTCTCCAGCCCTATTTCGGTGTAATAATGAGGTGTTGTTCCTCTCCCATAGACTTTAATGGTCATCGGCGATAACCTGTTATCGACTATCATCATGATAATTGATGTTATCGACTATCAACTCGATAACGATAGTTGACACAATCGCTCATCACTAGTTTTTATCTTTTTCACATTTTAAAACGTTTTTTTTACTGTAACTTTGAGTCCCTCTAGGGCTCTTCACCACTAGGGGATGCGATCGCTTATACAGCCTAATGCAATGTAGTACAATACATTAGGAAATATAAAGATGGCGGTTTTACTACTTCCTGCCTGGGTGAAGAAAATATGGGGGTGATGGAAGCTTCCATGTTTAGAGATCTGGGCTCCAGGATTTTGCCGCGGGGGCCCTGATCAGGGTGAGGGACAGTGCTTGTTACCGTTACCCATTGCTTTAGATGCTGCGGCCATCTTTGCTGCAGCATCTAAGGGGTTAAACAGCGTAGGATGGCGATTAGCAGCTAACACCTGCTGGCTACGTAGTGGGATTGTACCTTGATCCCTCTACAAAGTCCTTTACAAGTATTAGGATTTACTAATATATTAATTTGTATAACAATGTACAGAACAGGAGCGCATTAGGTCTGGGGGTTAGTGTAAGTCTAAACAACTAAAGGTAATAATTCCCATATGGGATATATTGTCATCAACACCCGATTACCAAGGTAACTCTCTGACCGCGCTATAATTAGTATGTATAATAAATATAGTGCGCCTTCTTAAAAAATTGAGTTCACATTAATTCAGTCCTTGTTGGGTGATAGAGTCTGTATTGGAGAATTGAGGTAAACATCTCCCTCTTAGAAACAGATTCTAGAGCTCCAGAAAAACCAGTGTGCTAATAAATCACAAATTGCTGATCCAGAGCAGAAAAGACAGACTGTAGCACAGCACACAATGCAGGGGATAATACCTAACACCCCGGCCGGGGGCGCTCTAACTCCACGTGATACTAGCACAGCACACACAATGTTGGAGATATTACCTAACACCCCAGCCGGGGGCGCTCTAACTCCACGTGATACTAGCACAGCACACACAATGTTGGAGATATTACCTAACACCCCGGCCGGGGGCGCTCTAACTCCACGTGATACTAGCACAGCACACACAATGTTTGAGATATTACCTAACACCCCGGCCGGGGGCGCTCTAACTCCACATGATACTAGCACAGCACACAATGCATGGGAGATATTACCTAACCCTCCGGCTGGGGGCGCTCTAACTCCACATGATACTAGCACAGCACACAATTCATGGGAGATATTACCTAACACCCCAGCCGGAGGCGCTCTAACTCCATGTGATACTAGCACAGCACACAATGCATGAGAGATAATACCTAACACCCCAGCCGGGGGCGCTCTAACTCCACATGATACTAGCACAGCACACACAATCCATGGGACATATTACCTAACAACCCAGCCGGGGGCGCTCTAACTCCACATGATACTAGCGCAGCACACACACTGCTTCGGTGATATTACCTCACACCCCGGCCGGGGGCGCTCTAACTCCACATGATACTAGCGCAGCACACACAATGCAGGAGATATTACCTACCCCCGCGCCCGGGGGCGCTCTAACTCCACATGATACTAGCGCAGCACACACAATGCTGGAGATCATACCTAACCCCCTGTCCTGGGGCGCTCTAACTCCATGTGATACTAGCACAGCACACACAATGTAGGAGATAATACCTAACACCCCAGCCGGGGGCGCTCTAACTCCATGTGATACTAGCACAGCACACAATGCATGGGAGACATTACTTAACACCCCCGGCCGGGGGCGCTCTAACTCCACATGATACTAGCACCGCACACAATGCATGGGAGACATGACCTAACACCCCGGCCGGGGGCGCTCTAACTACACATGATACTAGCTCAGCTCACCCATTGCTGGAGATAAGACCTGACCCCCAGGCCGGGGGCGCTCTAACTCCACATGATACTAGCACAGCACACACAATGCATGGGAGATATTACCTCACATCCCAGCCGGAGGCGCTCTAACTCCACATGATACTCGCGCAGCACACACACTGCAGGAGATATTACCTCACACCCCAGCCGGGGGCGCTCTAACTCCACATGATACTAGCACAGCACACTAGGGACAGCACGTATTGGAGCTACAAGGTCTTACACATTTCAGAATGTCACAGATTTGTACGTCAGGGACACCTAAATGTGATATAGCCCCTGTACTAAAGTCCTAGAAATCAATCATATTATGTATAGCTAAGTAACCTGTGGGGTAATTAGCTCTAAAATAATCAAAGTTTATTAAACAAATTCAAAAAAACAACCAAATATAAACCAAAGATAAAGAAATGTTTGTCTAAAATTACAGTTTATTCAAGAATATTGATCAAGAAGCAAACAACGTAATGTCCCAGCTCAGGCCATTTGAAACAATAATATTCAAATTACAAATCCCTCCTAGTACAAGATTAGTCTTTCTAAGTCAATGACATTTGGGCTGAATCTTCCTTCTAACCAATAGAATACATTACAGGAATCTTATCCTTCCAAATGAAAAACATCAGAATATTGGGATATTGACTGAATATCCTGAGTCGACAATTCCTGGCCAGGCAGAATAGGATTATACAGGAGGATTATGTTGCCTAAAATTTTCTATTCAGAACTTTACTTATTCCTATTCTGCAGCAAATTTTAGGGCTTTTCGTTGCCAGATTAATACTTTGATTTGCCAAAACAGCCACGACTGATCTCTTCTCTCATGATAAGGAAGATGAATTTGGGAGGTCTAAGCTTGTCTAATTTGAGATCTTATTATATGATGACTGTCATAGACCAAGTTAGGGTATGGAAAACACCAGAATGACAAACTGTGGACCTTCATTGAGTCTTCTCCTCACGACCTTCCCTCTCTTTGGCCCTGCTTCGTTAACCCTATTGCAAATATAGTGTTGGCCACTGGTGGCTCACCTCTTGTGAAAGTCACACTCTGATACTGGAAGTAACTAGCTCCTACTAAATAATATTAACCTTTATTTATATAGCCATGACTAAGGGTGGATCTCCACCCGAAACGCGTCGGAGTTAACAGGAGGGTGCTTGTGCTATGTGGTGAAGGGTTACTCTGGTTTTAATGGATTTTCAATAAAGCGCGTAAAGTTTTATTACATATTCCGGGAACCGCTGTATCAATTATCTTCTACTACACTGAATGTTTCAATGTTCCACTCTGGATGAGCTCCTCAGTGGGTGAGCTGGCTAATCCATTTCTTTGACTTTCTACAATGAAAAGCTACTTACAGATGAAACACAAGGTATGAGGGCCCTGCTCACAAGAGCTTACAATCCATTAGGTTGTACGGGTGAGACTAAGGGTGAGAAGTGCTAGGTTTACAATGGTCCAGCCATGTGACATAAATATGGGGTGGTTTATATAGAATTTGGATGGACCTGCCACCCTGACAGTACGTCTATATACAGATAAGTGCTGAATTGTAGGGAGTGACAGAAATGTGTGCGCTAGAGAGTGTTTGTGTGGGAGGGGGCGTGGCTGGGAGGGGGGATGGGCATTAGGGATTGTGGTAGGCCAGACTGAGAAGAGATATTCTCAGGCCCTTTTAAAAAAACTAAGGTTTCTAAGTGTCCCTGATCGCCACGGTAGCATGTTCCAGAGAATTTGGTCCCACACGTGGATATCTTGGAGACGGGCATGGAATTGGGGTTTGATTGAGGAATGTAATCGGATATCATCAGTAGAGCGGAGAGGCGGGTAGGATGGTAAAGAGGTAGGGGGGAGATGTAGGGGGTGCGACTTTTGGAGAACTTTAGGGGTGAGGTGAGGGGGTTTTATTTTGTTCCTGTACTGCATGGCACCAGGCAAAAACTAAAAAGGTAGAGGCATCGTAGGCAGCTGGAAAAAAAAGATGAGCCTGGCTGCTGCATTCGGGACAGATTGGAGGGGGGGGAAGTTTGCACAGGGGAACCCAAATAAGCAGGGATTTACAGTAGTCAAGCGAAAAGAAAAAGAGCAACAATGACGGTTTGAGTTGTTTTCACAGTGAGAAAAGGCGGATTCTGGAGATGTTCTTGAGGTGCAGGGGCAGGACGGGGAAGGGGTTGGTAAGGGTGTGAAAGACAGATCAGAAATTTGTATAACCCCCCAAAACAGGGGCCTGCTGCCCAGGATTATGGTGGTGTACAATTGAAAGAAAATAGCAGGGGAGGTGGTTAGTAATTTGGAATGACTAGAAGTTCAGTTTTAGTGAGGTTTAGTTTAGTAGAGGCGCGGACATGATGTCAGAGAGAGTGGACAGACATTCACTGTTGTTTTGTAGGAGACCAGGACTGATGTCATGGGAAGAGGTGTAGAATTGGGTGTCATCAGCGTAGAGATTGTACTGGAAGCCAAATCTACTGATGGTTTGTCCAATGGGGGCTGTGTAGATAGAAAAGAGAAGACCAAGAACTAATCCCTGTGGAAACCCGACAGCGAGAGGAGAGTGACGCAGGAGGTAGGAACGAAAATGAGAACAACTGAATGGAGCAGTCAGAGAGGTAGGAAGAGAAACGAACCAGCGAGAGCGGTGTCCTGGAGACCAATGGTGCTGAGCATGCCGAGGAGAAGGTGGTGATCAACAGTGTCAAATGCTGCAGAAAGATCCAGGACAAGCAACAATGAGTAGTTGCCCTGATATTTAGCAGTGAGGAGATCATTAGAGACTTTAGCTTGAGCAGTTTCTGTGGAGTGTAAAGTGCGGAACTGATTGTAAGTGAATCTGAAAGAGAGTTATTAGAGAGAAAATGATCAGGCAAGAGTAGACCAAGGGCATATCCAGGTAGGTTCTGGAGATGAAGGGCAGGTTAGAGACTGGTTGGTAGTTACCAGCACAGGACGGGTCCAGAGTGGGATTTTTCAGTAAAGGAGTTATAACAGAGTGTTTAAGGATCCCAGTGGAGAGAGAGAGGGTACAGATTGCAGTTAGGTTACATAGTTAGTATGGTTCAAAAAAGACATGTGTCCATTAAGTTCAACCAAGGTTGGGGGAACATGTGGCGTGAAGGGAGGGAGAATAGGATTTTTAAAAAAAAAAAAGCCTGGCCTCCACAAATGGTTCATTACCACTGAAAACCTTTATAAGAGATATTGGACCCAGGTAAAATTTCATCACTTTAATGAAGCACTTTTTAAAATTGACATTCCACTTTCAGGGCATTCAACCCTTGTGAAATACAGCATGACCATAAATGGACGAATGGTAATAGCATATACTCAGCGTTAGGTTGCGACCTCCGGTCGTTCAAAAAAATTATAGGGCAAAAGTCATGCATCGATCTGGGAGTCGCCAGGGCCAGAGCAGAGGATCGGCCGCAATGTGGTAGCTAGCGCGCACTCGGACGCTGCAAGTTTCGGGCAAACTCTCCCTTCCTCAGGCTACGTGCATAATCCGTATTACAGCTCCCTCTTAAATACGGTAAGACGGGCATTTACATCCTACATTCTAACAATCGTTTTAAAAAACACACGCAAAAAAAAAAAAAAAACACGAACAAAACACAAAATAAAAAAAACACACAAAAAATACACGAGAAACCATAAAATCATTATTAAGACATACTGCAGGCAAACAGTGTGTGGAAACCCCATCTCATGCTGTTACGTAACCCAATTAAGAGGAAGACTCGCAAAATTGAGGGGGGGGGGGGCTCTCATTCGAGGCCCTCGGACGGATAATGACTCTAGCTCGTGAGTCCAGTAAAGCCTCTCGTTTAAGTAATTTATTATTCAGGGATGCACGTTATACATTACATAAGACTTTTCTAAAACGCACTGCGCAATTCGCAATAAGTCATGCCGTGCTCGCGATGTGTTTGCCACCGGTCGTTTACACAAAGCTTTTTTTGGGCGGGATCGACATCTTTAGATACATAAGCTCAATCCTCTAGGGTTGTTCAGTTTTTTTCTATAGCTTCTAATGGCCGCCCACCCCAACAACCACATTACTGTGAACCAACCCACACACCCCGACTTATGTTCAATTGATTCTGACTCTAATACATCTCGATGTATGTCCCACATTTACTCACCCACACGGTGGCACTTCTTCTAACATTTATATAACCGCTCACTTTCACATGTATGAAAACCTTTGATTTCTTCACTTTATGGCATTTAGAGGGGTGGTTTATAGAGTCTCCTTTGAGAATCATGAAACATTTGAGTACAACTTCAGCACGCAAAGGTCCCTTGAATCTTTAGAGCTTATTAGTTTCTGTTTTTTCTACTAGTAGTTGTTTGGAGGTCCGCTGATCCTGAATTTAGTTGTTGAACTAGGGTCCACTTTTCGGTACACCATCGGGGTTGCTTCTTAAAAAAGGTGCCCCACCTTCGTGTCGTACGCAATATCCCCCAATATTTGGATTTTGACTGTTTGATAAGCCTATGCATTTTATCATAGGCAGATATGAAAGTGAATTGCTGGTCTTGCCTCACCTTTTTTTTTTGTTGTTGTTAGGTTTGAGGAGGTTCTCTCTAGGCGATCATTGAAACACTACCATTACCAATCTTCCTATGCTCTGTTTATCAGTAGCCTCTATTTTTGAATAGGCATTATCTACTTCTCCAAAAGTGGCTAGGTACTCGCGGCGTACTTTGAGCAATATTCGCCGAGCCCTTATAAATGTGATTTGGCGATCCCCCTAAATGTCTGGGGGGATGTTGGCTATTGTGATGCAAGAACATTATTTTGATCAGTCCTGCTTTTATATATGTGGATTCACTAATGTGTTACCATCTTTTCTTGACCAGCACGTCAAGATAGTGTAATCTATATATCATCACTGGTCATAGACGAATTGGATCAATGGTGGATATTATTGAGATATGTCGACAATTTCATCAAAGTGTTAAAGCCTGAGCCAGGACCAGATGTAGTAGAAACATCGTTCCACTACCGATTACCAGGAAACAAGTGTAGTTGTTAAATTGTGAGAAACATAACGTAGCTATTCTCAAGAACGCTTTGCATGTAAAGACTTAGCAACGCTGGGTTCCTACTGAGAACCCAGTTCGAGGGTCCATGTTTTTGAAGGAACAGCTGGTCCCAAAACGAAATTAATTTTTGGTCAGGATATATAGGTAATCGCATCAAAAACGCAAATCTTTTCATTTGTAAACGTTGAGTCTGTGAACATAACAAATCACGTATAATTTTCATTCCCTCTTCAAGTGGAAATCGTTGGTGAAACGGGGCTTTATATCTAGTGTGCATAATCTTCAGTAACCTTAGATATATCCAATATCTTTAATTAGTCTACAGACACTGGTCCCGGTTATTCCTGTTGGATTTTAGAAATCTTTTTGACAAAAGGTTGGAGATACATAATCAACGTATGATGCAAGGATGTTTCTACAACGGAATCGCATGCCCGACACAATGGGCGCGGCCATGGGGTTTGGTAGTGGACTTATGAACCTTAAGGGAACATCATACAGAATCGGGGACTCGTGGGTTTTTTTTAATTAGAATATGTTTTCATGCGTACTAATGGTACACTGCCTCAAATAGCATCCATAAATAACTTCTTGAAAATATAAACTTAATTCACTTGTTGGGTCTTTTTTGAGGGGTACCTATACACCTGTGAGAAATCTGAAGTTGTGTCCATTGTCATTTATTTATATATATGGGTTCACGTCCATAACAACTGAGGCTACCCCTTATCGCTTTTTTTATAAGGATGATGGTGTCATTTTTTAATTCATAACAGCTTCACTTTCTTTTTTATGAGGTTGTTAACATGCGTTTGCTTTATTCTCCCCAATTTGTCAGTTTCCTCTTTCTTAACCAACTGCTCAAACCCTCATAGGGCTGGGTGGGATTTTAATATCTGGGTCAACTGACTATGTTTCTTGAGCTTTTTAGAAAAAAACTTTATTTTATCATCAGTGAGCTTAACACCTGGGGAAGAGAATTAGCAAAGAATATTTACCCGAATATTTCGACAGAATGATAAAAAATCTTTACATGCAAGCGGTATTTTGAGAATAGCTACGTTGTTTCTTCCACAATTTTAAGCAACTACATTGTTCCTTTGTATCGTATGTGGACGATGTTCTACTACTCTGCGTCTCGGCTCACGCTTTTCAAACTTGATGAATTTGTCACATATCTCAATAATATCCACCCATTGATCAATTCTTATGACCAGTGATGAATTATATGTTTACATTATCTTGACGTGATGGTCAAGAAAGATGGTAACACAGTAAGTACATCACATTTATAAATAGCAGGACTGATCGAAATAATGTCTGCATCACATAGCCAACATGCCCCCCCCAGACATTTAGGGGGATCGCCAAATCACAGTTTATAAGGGCTCGGCGGAACATATGCTCAAGTGACGCCGAGTACAGCAACTTTGGAGAAGTTGATATGACGATTTAAAAATAGAGGGCTACGATGGAAACAGAGCTTAGGAAGATGGGAATGGATGTTTCAATGATCCCCTAGAAGAGAAACCTCACTCAACCTAACAAGACTAACTCAAAAAACAAAAAGGTGATGCAAGACCAGCTATTCACTTACCATATCCTGCCTATGATATAAACATGCAAGGGCTTATCAAACAGGCAATATCCAAAATTGGGGGATATGCGTAGCGACACGAAGGTGGGGCACCTTTTTAAGAAGCTCACCCCGATGGGGTGTGTACCGAAAAGGTAGGACCCTAGGTCAACAACTAATTTCAGACGGACTCAAACACTAGCTAGTATGAAAAAACAGAAACTATTAAGCTCTTCAAGATCAGGGACCTTTGCATGCTTGAAGTGTACCTATTGTTCATTGATTCTCACAAGGGAGCTCTATAACCCACCCTCATAAAGGCCATAAAAGGGTAAAAATCAAAGGTTTTCATACATGTGAAAGTGAGGGGGTTATATATATGTTAAAGTGCCCCTGGGGCGAGTATATGTGGGGACTGACATCGAGATGTTTTAGAGTTCAGAATCTTTGAACATAAGTCGGCCAATAGAAGCTATAGAAAAAAAACTGAACAACCCTAGTGATGAGATAGTGTAATCTAAAGATGTCGATCGCCCAAAAGAACTTCTTGGGGAAACGACCGTGGCTAAACACATCGCGGAATCTCGACATGACTTTGAGATTGCGATGTGTGCGTTTTAGAAAAAGTCTTATGTAATGATAACGCATCCCTGACTAATAAATTACCTAACGGTGGCTTACTGGATTCACGGAGCTAGAGTCTTATCTACGAGGGGCCTCAATGAGAGCCTCAATTTGCGAGTCTTCTATCGAATTGGGTTAAGTAACAGCATTGAAGATGGTTTCCCAACTGTTTGCATGCTGTTATGTCTTAATAATGATTTTCATTTTTCGTGTTGTATTTTTGAGAGCTGTTTTTTTTTTTTTTTTTGTGTGTGTGTGTTTTTTAACGATGTTAGAATGTAGGAGTAAACGCATCTTACAATCATTTAAGGATGTGGCTGTATAATGATATGCTAGTGCCTGAGGAAGGGGAGGAGTTTGCCCCGAAACGTTGCACGGTCCCGACTCGTGCGCGCTAGCTACCATCATTTGGCCATCTCTGCTCTGGCCCTGGCGTACTCCAACGATCCGATGCATGGGGACTTTTGCCTTGAATTTTTTGGAAAGTTGAACCGGACCGGGAGGTCGCAGACCTAACGATGAGGTATATCGCTATTACCATCCGTCCATTTATTGTCATGCTGTATATCACGGTTGAATCGCCTGAAAGTGGATGTACAAATTTTAAAAAGTGCTTCATTAAAGTGTTGAATTGTACCTGGGTCCAATATATCCTTTGTTATTGTATTGATTGTGGGGCTTGGAGAAACCCCGGCGTGTTGGAACCCGTTTAGCATACCAGCGAAACAAGGTATCATTGGTCTTACTGTCTTATGACTGATATTTACCCTGAAACCCACAGGCAAGAACCATCTGCTCACAGTGGAGACCCCCATATCTGGACCACGACCCAGGCACCAGCCCAGGATCAGAATTTTACATATTCTTTAGTTTCAGGTGTTTATTTATCTTGAACTCCACCAAATGTTCCTGCTGTGTCCAGCTCCTCAGGGAGGCTATTCCAAAGATTCACAGTCTTACTTACAGTAAAAGAACGCCCTTCCTCTCTGGATTTTGAATCTTTTTTTCTATAGCGAAGGGAATGTCTCCTTGTCTTTTGAGGGAGCTTTACTTAAAAAAATGTTTCCCCATATTTTTTGTACAGACCATTCATATATTTATATAAATTAATCATGTCAGAGGACGGACGCCAGAGAAAATACTGGCACACGGTGGAGGGATGGGGTCACTAGAGCAGTTGGTGGGAGAAGGCTGGACACTTTCTTGTGTCGTCGGGTCGAGAGCTGAGAAGCAGGCTAGTGGACGTGTGGGGGAGGTGCAGAATGGGTGTGCTTGGGTTTGAGATGAGATGTTTTGCCGGATTCTGTCAATTTTCTCTTTCGAGTGGCAAGTCTTCTGCACAGAGGTGAAGTGCCGGGGGCCTGAGCCTTTAGGCCTGAGGGGGGGGGGGGGGGGGGAGGGGGGGGGGAGGAAAGTTTCAAACAGGCAATTTTGGGTTTTTGTGGTGAGGGAGGAGAAATATTCTTGTTTGCCCAGTGAAGGGTGGTGTGGTAAGTCCTGAGCATGAATTATAAGTGGAGAAAAGTATCAGGTAGCTTTTGGACTTTCTCCAACAGGACACTCAGACCACACATGCGAACAGCGGGAGTTGGCGAGGTCTGAGGTGTGTGCAAAGGCTGCCGGCGTCTGACTCTTGGTGGTGCAGTGTGTGAGTGGTGCCAATATGTCCAGGGTGGTTGAGAGAGTTTCATTATTTTGTTTGACTGCCAGGTTGGGACAGGAGACAGAGGAGAGGAGGGACTGTGGTATGTCTCGTGAATTCCTGAATGTTAATGGTGAGCGGATATTTTCTGATGTTTGCGGGGCAGAGTGTGTCCAGAGGATGAATGAAATTATTGATAGTGAGGGGAGATATGGTTGTGGTCAGAGAGGAGCATAATGAGAATTAGTTAAAGTTAGAAATCTGAGGAGAGACTTACATGAAAACCAGAACAAGAGAGTGCCCATCCTTGTAGTTGAGAAAGTCTGTAAATTGTGAGAGGCCGAGGGAAGAGGTTAGTGAAAGAAACTGAGAGGCAGAAGGAGATGTGGGGTCGGCAATGGGGATGTTGAAACACCCATTGATGAAATGCGCATTTCAGTAGAGAGGAAATGAGGATCCTGCAGCAAAATGATCCAGAAACTGGCGGGGTGAGATGGGGGTCTATACCACATCTGCCAGTCTGAGAGAGAATGGCTGAAAGAGTCTCGAGGGTATGGCTTCAAAGGAGGGGAAAGTGAAGGAAGATGCAGGAGGAATGACCTGGTAGGTGCAGTGTGGAGAGAGAAGTACGCCAACTCCTCCACCATCCCTGTTCTCAGATCTGAGGGTGTTGGTGAAGTGTAGGCACCATAGGTGAGACGCGGAGAGGAAAAAGGGGGGAAAAAAGTGGTGTCTGATTGCTGGAGCCATATTTCTGCTGAGAGCGGCAAGGGAAATGGTGTTCAGATTGCTGGTGCCATGTTTCTGTGAGAGCCAGCAGGTTGAGGGAGTTAGAGAGGAATAGGTCATATACAGCAGTGAGTTTATTACAGACAGAGCGGGCATTCCACAAAGCACATTTAAAAAGGACTAGAAAAGACGTACAACGAATAGCGAGCAGGTTAGCAGGGTTTCTATGGAAGGAGGAGGTTGGGATGAGCAGTAAAGGAGGGTGGCCCAGGGTTAGGAGAGATATTACTGCAGCAAGAAGCAGGAGAATTAAGAGTGACAGAAGATGGTATATGAGCAGTGTTTTTGTGGCACAGTGAAAGTAGGTGGTTTGTGGTAGTTGAAAAGGGAAAATAGTGTGTGGGATGTATACATGGATGAGGGAAGGACAGAGGCACTGATGTGGATAACATTCTCATGGAGCAAGACTGCGTGGTAAGCTAGGAGGCAGATGGGTGCAAGGTAGATAGCAATAGTGACCATGGTGAAAAAGGTGTATTTAAGAAGACTAGATACTCACAAGAAAAAGGCGTTCCTCCTAGCCCCCCTCCTGCCCACTTATGTCTCTTACTGTCCATTATTCAAGCATCTCATTGTCACATCTCTATGATTGTGCAAAACTGACCCTGTGTCAAACTGACCTGAACTAACTAATTTATTAATTTATTTCCATGGTATGTGCAGTTCACTGATAAAAATACAGTGGGTTCCATGTGTCAGCAATGGTGGAGTTACAAATAAGCCAGCAGAGAAGATAATACAATGGGATTATCTTGGTCAAATCAGCAACACAAGTTAACACAGAGGGGACAAAGCAAAAATTACACATATAACAGCGGTTATGGATGAATGGGATGATAGGAGCTGTAGTCACCAAATCACATATACAGTGAAGAATGAAGAATATCATGAACAGATGGGTTGTATGGGCAATGGTGTTGCTCTATCAATCAATCAATTTCTGTCCTTATTTCAGCTTATCACTTTCCAAATCTGTTTCACATTGCAAATTCTGTTTTCACTTCACTATATGGGCAAAAACTGACCCTGTAGTAAGTAGAAAAAGATATATTGCCCATGTAGTAATATAGAAATAGCTATATAACCCCCTGTACGTGGGCCAGCAGTTAAAAAAAAAAGAAAATTAATGTTTACCCCCTTAGCTCCTGATCCCCTGCAGAGCGAACTGCCTCCGGCTTCCTGGGAGACCCATCATGCGCAGGGGTAGTAAATTGACACAGCAGCAACACACTCCCTGTCTGTAGTGTAGCTGACGTGCTCAGTGATAGCCTTTATCTACAATGATAGGGAAATGTCAGGAAGTAAATAAACCCGTCCCTTGCTTTCTCTATAGAAAAGCACCAGTGCACGCTATTTGTTCAGCTGCCAACTCTGTGCTGTGCCTGGATTACAACAGCCGACAAAATTCAACGGCACTAAAGTCTGTGAGAGTACTGGGATATTTGACTATTTTCCAGCTTATTACTCCCCTTCCCATAATGGAATTTACTTCTCTCATAATTAATCTCAAAACTATAGCCTTGGCCACCCCACGCATTTAATGGGCATACTCCCTAATAGTGAGTTTTTATAGAAGAAAGGACATGAAGCCGTCGCATTTTAAGTTGAAAGCGTTTGATAATTTTATCGGGCCCTACTTCTCAACAGACCCACTCTCTATCAGCGCTATACTGCTGGTCCTTCTGTGTAGGGGTTCATAAGAACGAGGTCTTGCAGGGTTTTTGCAAAAGGAGGGAGAGTCAACCCTAACCAGGAGATCTCTACTACAATTTCTCCAGGGATGGCTTGAAGGATCCCATAAATATATAGTTAATGAGAATTGAGGGACACGTTCTTTAGAATGCCCATTTCCCGCAATTTACGGTTTTTTTTAATATCCCCCCTCCCGCATCCAGTTGTCAGCACCGTTAGACCGTCCTGCCCCTGACAGATGTGGCCACCCCCCCACGGATTTTTTTCCATAGTATATGGACTTGTGTGGAAAAGCGCATTAGTCATGTGAGACAGTCATACAACACTCTGAATCATAAGTTTCGGTGTCATTTAACTTTAGAGCCAAACACAGCAACCTGTTCCATAATTACCACAACCTTTTAGTCACCACCCACTTCAGCATATATTTTTATTATTAGCGTGCTAAAAGAAGCCTCCAGTGCCAAATTGTAGAACCAACTTGTCCTACATGCAGGAAGAGATCCAGTGGTAAAAACATCATCTGGAAATGGACAGAATCGAACATCATCGTAGGACAAAGGGGAACCCAATGCTCTAGAAATTTTCAAGAAATTCAGGAGATCATATGTAAACTTTGACAACCCCCCAGTAGATCATTGGTAGAATCATTTCAGCCTTATGTTTACACCATCCTGGTATCTTCTTCCTCTCGTACTAACAGGCACTCAGGGGAGCTTTGGATTCTGTATCCCCATAACATGGGAGCATTTACCGTCAAGCCTATCCTCGGCACCGGAGGCCCTGGAATACTCCCATTGGTGACTGTGCGTCAGAGTTGGGGTGAATTTGTCCCTCAATATCATTTTCACCTGCCTCTTGCTTTAGGTGGACGTAGTGGCGGTGTTATGTGTATCTCATCAGCATTACAGCCCAGTATTTTATTTCCCCACCTTATATCCAGACCTAACTTTATTACAAAGGTATATGTTGATTAAGGTGCACTTATCCATAACTGTCGTATTGGGTACCACTGTTTCATTGTTTATTTTTGGTGTTTTTTTTGGAGGGGGTTTGGTCTACTTTGTTTATTATTATTTGTTTCATTCTTAGTGAAGATTAGCTTGTCTTTAGCTATCATCCTTGATTTATGATGCAAACGTATGTCATTTATTGCTAATTTGTTACTTTCATTTCTTATGGGTACTGTTTCTTATTTGTACTAATCGTGCCTTACATATTGTCTTTGTGTATCAAGGGACCTCTTCATCCTATTGGACCAGTTATTGGTATGTTTTTGTTATGTAAAATTTAATAAAAATACTTTTTACAAAAAAAAAAAAACTTCTCACCCCCATAAACAACTCGACCCTAATCCTTCTGATACACCCGCTCATCGGTAATCTCCAATCTATAACCCCCCCCGCCATGTCATTCTCAACCCTAATTTCCTGTGATACATCCCTCATGTAAATCTATATCCAAAACATCTCACCCATATATCTCTACCCTAATCTCCTGATACCACCCCTCATGAATCCCCAATCCATACCACTGACACCCTATACATCACTACCCAAAACTCCTGATAACACCCTCATTTAATCTCCATCCAAAGCCCCCCATACATCTCTACCCCTAATCTCCTTAATACCACCCTATGTAATCTCCATCCATAAACCATGCCCCCCATACATTTCCTACCCTAATCTCTGATCACCTCCCTTATTAAATCCTCCATCCTATGAACCCCCTCATACAGTGCTCTACCCTAATCACCTTATACCTTCTCCTCATGTAATCCCCATTCATAACCCTGCCCCCCCTCATACATCTCTACCCTACTCTCCTGATACCTCCCTCATTTAATCTCCATCCATACCCGCCCCCATACATCTCTACCCTAATCTCCTGATACCTCCCTCATTATAAATCTCCAACCATAAAACCAGTCCCCCCATACACATCTCTACCTTAATCACCTGATACCTCCCTCAATGTGATCTCCATCCTAACCTGTCCCCCCCATACATCACTATCCTAATCTCCATGTATAAACCTCCCTCATGTAATCTCCATCCATAACCTTCCCCCTACATCAGCTAACCCTAAATCTCCTAAACCATCCCTCATTGTAATATCCAACCATAACTACTCACCCCATACATCTCCCCCTAAACTCTTGATACCTCTCTCCATGTAATCCTCCATCAATAACCCCTCCCAATACATCTCTACCCTAGATCTCCTATACTTCCCACATGTAATCCACCAATCATATCCAGCCCCCCCATAACATTTCTACCCTAATCTCCTGAAACCTTCCTTTATATAATCACCATCCATAACCATCCGCCCATAATCTCTACCCTAATCTCCTGATACCTCCCCTCATGTAATCCCATCCATAACCGCCCCCCCATACATCTTACCCTAATCTCCTGATACCTCCCCATGGTAATCTCCATCATAACTGTCCACCCCCATACATCTCAAACCCTAATATCCTGATACCTCCGTCATATAATAAATCCTCCATTCCATAACCTCCCCCCCAAACATCTCACCCTAATCTCCTTATGACCTCCGTCATGTAAATCTCCATCCATAACCTCCCCCCAAACAACACAACCCTAATCTCCTGATTAGCCTCCCTCATGTGATCACCATCCAAAACTGTCCCCATACATTTTCAACCCTAAACCTCCAAATACCTCCCTCACTTAAACTCCATACATATAACTTGTCCCCGAAACAAACTCTACCCAACGTCTCCAGATACCTACCCCCTCATGTCATCTCCATCTATAACTTTCCCCCCATACATCTTCTAACCTAAACCCTGATACCTCCCCTCAAGATAATCTCCATCCATAACCCCCCCATACTCTCGTACCCTAGTCTCCTGATGCCTCCCTCATGTGATCATCCATCCATAACCTGTCCACATACAACTTGTAAAACGCCGCTGCAGTCACTCGTCGCCTCCCAGCTGCTGCCACCAAACCCTGTTCCGTCTGACGCGGGCGTCCGTCCCTATGCGCAGACATGCCCCACATTCGCTGCGCCACCTACTTATCTGGTCTTCAACCAGCTTCCCTTCAGCGCCATTATGCATCTATGCTACATGCCTGGTCACTAATCCCTTCCGGCCACTAGTTGGTCCGCGGAGCTGCTATCACTTCTCATAGATTTAAAGGGACTGTCACCAATTGGGTCTTACCATTTCCACCTATTTCCTTTTTAGCTTGGTGACTTTAAAGTATGCCCTTCCTGCCCGTGGCGCCCAATTGTTTGGTGTCCCTGCGTTATCAAAGTTATCTGCGTTTGCTGTCCGTTTCCCTCTGTCCTGCATCCTTACGTCTCTGCTCCTGCCCCTGTCAGTCCTGCCTTGTCCCGTCCTGCCTATTCCAAGTTAACCCCGCTCCCGGGTGTTCCATGCCTACGTCACCGGCTTTCGTCTGTCACCCATGTCAGGGTCCTGCGACGGTGTAGCGACCTGGGGATTCCCTGCAGCGAAAAGCCCCGTCCTGCCATGCGGCGGGCTCGCGTGAAGAACAAGGGGCCCATAGAACTCCCGTTCCCCTGCGTATGGTGTAACGGCCAACTTCCTAGCGGTTGACACATGTGATCCGACCTCCCCTCTCTCTGAGTCTTGTTTCCTGTACAGTACAATTGGTCCCTGGATCCCGACGGATCAATTACCGGCTCCCAAATACACAGGAGAGCCTCGTTGGCTGAAATTAACGCTCCAGGGCTTCCGTCAAGAGCAACTCTTCGTCCAAGCTCCATAACATTGCGTCTCGACACCCATAACCACCTGGCTGCCCCCGTCTCCGTCACCTGTCTCCAATCCGTTTCTTGCTTCTGGTACCCGCAGCATCTAGCAGTTCCTCCCTGCACCACCTCTGCCACCCCGTCGCTACTACGGGGATCCCCAAGGCCTGGCCGTGGATTCCAGAACCAGTGCACAATCCACTTTCGATGTC
Organism: Phyllomedusa bahiana; assembly: GCA_025379985.1. NCBI lineage: Eukaryota > Metazoa > Chordata > Amphibia > Anura > Hylidae > Phyllomedusa > Phyllomedusa bahiana. The sequence goes on along the minus strand of JAODAL010028364.1, from coordinate 32,693 downwards.
CTGGCATCAACATCACGTCCAAACGTTCACTGATCTGTCTAAATTGGCTTTCATTATTATCACTCCTCTCAGTTGAACACTTTGCTAGTGAGACACCTCTGTGGGAACGTGGGGATCCGCTGACAGACCATCTAGCGAATTACCTGTCCTCCTACCTGCCAATGGTAATTATTAAGAGCCGGTACAGCCTCCTCTGTCTGCCTCTTCCCATCTTCTGTCTCGACAATGTGACGCCTCATATGGGCCAGTATGCTGTAGCAATTCCTGACTCAAATCCTCAGAGTTGTCCTGGCAAACGAGGCCCTGGTCGCAACCTTCTGGAGGGGTTGCCGGTCTTATTAAGGTATGTGAACAAAATAGGCGTGGTGCGTTTACCTGTCCCACCAGTCCTGGGAACGACCTGCATCACCTTGGCCCCCCTCATCGAGATATCCGATCTCAGAACTACGAGACTAGTAGGTACGGCATCAACTTGATAATTAATCGCCTCTCCTGTATGAGTCCACGCCTTGCACCATGTCTTCCAGCTTCCCCTGTCAGCCTGTCCCTGCAACTCAAACGGATGATCCCATCAGATGATAGGGCCCACATTCGGATGAGAAAAAGACTCGCCGGCGCAACCAAGGATCTCCTCTACTGGGCGGTGCCCAAGACATCTTGCGAAAGGGATTAGCCCCCTGCGTCCCGCGGGAAACAACGTAGCCTAGGCTTCGTGGGATGATTCGTAACCTTGTCACGTACTTTCCTCCACCTGCCATTGACTCATGAAGGTCTCAAAACGTCTATCCCTCCGTTTCTTTCCTTGGAGTTGTGCCCGCCTTTGTTGACTCTGGGTCGGCTGGCAACTCATCCATCCAGCTCTTGTGGTATAGGTACCGGCCTGCCAGGTTGATTCCCTTGTACAAGCCTTCTTTCCGTATCTTCCGTGAAAGGGAGAAGTCCTCTCCTGCACCATACCCGGCACCGCACGCAGCCTCTTCAGTTGCGTAAGGAGTACTGACATCAGGAAAAATCTACTTATCCTTTTCTTTGCCATGCTCCGCTATACTCTCCTCTTGGGCTGTCCTTGGCTTCTGTACCCACATCCCCATCAATGACTGGGAAACGGCAATTCACTCCGTTGTGGCACCCGGTGCACTCCCAGTTTGTATATTCGGCCACCACGTCCTCCACGTTGAGTGGTGCCCACTACCCTTCTTCCACCGTTCCTGGCTACATATCAGGTCTTCCTGCTCACTACCGGGGAGTTTGCCGGACGAGATCGTGCATAAACTTGCAGAATTTCTTCCTCCTCCCTACCCTACCGATTGTCCCTATAGAGCTGCAGCGAGGATCTACGCCTCCCGTGGAAGAGTTAACCCTTGTCCCGTCCTGAACTGAGTGCCATGTCGTGCGTATAACAAGAAAAACTGTGTGAAAAGAGCTTTAATCCGCAAGTTCTTCATCTCCGCAGGGCTCGGCTTCTTTTGTCGATAAGAAGGTATGTGTTCCTTGCGACCGTGCATATGACTATCTGTGAGGCCTCAAAAGAGAACCCCCCCCCCAAAACTATCAAAAATCGCTACCCCATTGCCGATTGATGTTCGAGACTCTTCGAAAGGATCCAGGAGCCACTCTTCTCCAAGCTCGATCTCCGGGTCTTTACAATCTTATCCGTAAACGCGATGGGGACGAGTGAAGACCGCCTTTAACACCCGCTCTGTGCCTTATGAATATCTTGTCATGCCTTTGCCTTTTACAATAATGCCCCCGCTGATTTCAAGAATCCGTAAACGACATCTCCTAGACCTTCTCTAACACTGTTACTTGTCTACTTGTACGAACATCTATATCTACGGCCCCGGATGTAAAATCCCATCGGCCTCAAGTTCGTCTGTACTCTCCCGCCTTAGACGCAACCATCTCTACGCACCAATTTGAGAATTGTCTATTTGAACGAACCAGTTTACCATTCCTGGGTACATAAGTCTCTGCGCAAGGTCTTCTAATGGAGCCTGAAAAATCTCGTCAGTATTGAACTGTTGCCGCCGTCCTGTCGTCTTTTTTCGAGCTATCCATCGTTTCATCGGTTCATCACTATAACCGGCTATGTGCCAATTTAATCCACATTTTTCCACGCTCATAGCTCCAAAAGTTCACTCACCAATAAATGTCAGTAACGCCTCCGTCAATGGACCTCGTAGGCTGAAGACCGCCTTTGCCCGGTTAAAGCAGCCTTTGCCTCCGCCTCTGTGCTCACCGCCCGAACCCTGAGAGCCCCCTTCTTTCGTGGAATATTGAAGCTTCCTTCAGTCGGAGCAGGAGCTGTCCTTCTACAAAAGAAATGCCAAGGGCAAATTCGTCACCAGTGTGCTTACTCACTAATACCTTGCAGTGTCCGGAGGAGAAAAACTACTCCATTGGGGACAGAGAACTACAGGCGATCAAATAGGCCTGGGTTGAATGGCGGCATCTTCTGGAGGGCGCATTACACATCCTGTTGACCATAATACTGAACATAAGAACTGCTTTAACCTACAAACAGCACAACTATTGAATTCCAACTGACAGGTCCCTTGGTCCCTTATTCTTCTCTCTTCTTTCAACTTCATCCGCCATATTCCATTCGGCCATGCCGGCAAAAACTCAAGGCCTATGCTCTGTCCCGGGCATAAACAGATGCCTCCGACTCTGACTCTGAACCACAGTACAATGATCCCCCCCGAACGCCTGGTCCTATGGCCGCACCCCGTACGTCTTGGCTGGAAATAACCACCTGGAAAGACCTTTGTGCGTCCCACCCTGAGGAAACGCTTCAGTCCTGGGGTCACATCCACCCAAAGTTGCCCGGTCATAGTCTGGCTATCTTAAAGTCTCTCTCTCCGCCTCAACGCACGTACTACTGGTGGGCCACTCCCTTTCACGGGAGTCAAGGATTGTCGTGGCTCTGCTTGCCCTAATTGAGCCCGAATTAAAGCTCTCGTCTACGACCCCTGCTGGTTATCTTTTCTTTCCTGGTAAACCCGCGAAACACCATAGAGTCCACAGCGCTATGAGGACTTTGTGACTGATCTCCCACCCTCCAAAAGGGTGTTCGGCTTTATGTCAGGCTCGTGTGGACCGATTCTCCAAGATGCGCATTTCACACCCCTGCCAGGTTCTTCCTTCGGCACCAACACCAGGCATACATTTGTTTAATACACATCACGATCTACCGTTGCATGGTATACCTTCAAACATCTTCCCCTCATGTATATAGTATACAATTCACCTCATCGGACGTCTTCTGGCGTCCCTTGTGTCTCTCTGCTGGGAATTAAATGGAATCTCATCTGCATATCCACGCCACAGTCTAATTGCAATTGGAAACTGATCAACAAGCGTCCTTTGAACTACCAGCGCCAAATTATTACTGCCCGTGTCAAGCACGATTGGGTTTCTCGTGCCCTTGGCGGATTTCCGCCTACAAACAACCACACTAGTGAGATCCTCAGGGAGGGGGTGTTCTCCCTGTCTATGTGTGTTGTTCAACATCCACCCTCGTCTTCCTCTGCCACTGACTGCCCTCTTCTTAAGTTCCTGCTCGCCAACGACCTAGTAACGCGGACTTTCTCAAATTTTGGCGACTCACCCGTCAAAATTTTGTCATGCGGCAAACACCGGTTTAAGGCGCAAGCTGACAAAAGCGCATAGCGCCTCCACATACCACCGTGGAAAAGGAATGTTTGGCTCTCCTCCAAACACATCCGCCTCCGAGTGCCTAGTTTATAAAGTTTGCACACTCTATCATTGTCCATTCATCGTTCTAAACGACAGATTAACCCGTTATCACCCTACAAACGTCCGTCTTGCCTCCCTCCCTCCGCATCCCCAATACATTTCAGTGTCGACCTCCTGGAAACCTTTAAGTCTCAATCGGTATTTCGCAAAGTGGTTCCTTGATGCCGCACCTCCAAATACCGAAATATCTACGAAGTTAAAGAAATCCTTGGACATTAATCGTTCTAAGAGGCAAGATATACTACCGACTTTGATTGTAAGGTCTATTGGGCCCGAGGAGAGGTCCTGGGAGCACTCAAGAAAACATCACGCTCCCGACTCTCATCCGACGTTTATACATAGATCTCCGGGTTTCTAGCAGAAGGGGCCCCTAAGGTGGGGGGTACTGAAACGCCTCGCGGTCACACGCCGCCACCCAGCATCTGCACGTCCCGTGCCGCGGACCTGGCGCCGACCGGGCCCTAGTCGCAGCCAGCCCCAGCTTAGCGCTGCTCCACTACTTCCCTGGCTTGCATCCAGCTTTTCCTCCATCAGAGTCGCGCATGATGCATGCTATGCTCTGCCTGCCCTATCCCCGGCCGGCCACTAAGTGTGCCGGCCGAGCGCGGAGCATCTTATCGTTAGATATTAAAGGGACTGCACCTGAATAGTGCTCCCTTTCCCACCTGATGGCCTATGACGTTGGGCTTTATAGTGTACATGCCCCTTCCTGCCGTCGGCGCCCAATTGTGTTGTGTGACCCCTGCGTTAGCAACTGATTAGTCCTGCTATTGTTTCTTTTCCTCAGTCCTGCATCCTAGCGTCTCTGCTCCTGCCCCTGTCAGACCAGTCCTTGCCTTACCCGAGCCTATACAAATTACCGACGCTCCGATGTTTCCCAGTGCCTGGATGACACGTCCACCGGCATCGCTGTCACCCCGCTGGGGTCCTGTCGTCCTTGTGTAGCGACCTGGGGGATTCCCTGCAGCAAAAAGCCCGTCCCTGCCTTGCGGCGGGCTCCGGTTGAGACAATGGGCCCTTAGACTCCGTTCCCCGGCGTAGGTTATACGCAACTCCTAGGGGTGACCAGTGGACCCACCCCCCGCCGCTGGGGCTCCTGACAACTCTCTACCCAAATCTCCTGAACCTCCCCTCATAAAAATCTCCACCAAATTCCACCCATACTCTCTGCCCAAAATTTCCTGATACCCCCCCCCTGAATCCCATCCATAACCTGAGCCCCTTTCCCTCCATCCTAATCTCCAAACCCTCCCCTCACAATCCCCATCCATAACCGGGCCCCCATACACTCTACTTAAATCTCCGAAACCTCCCCTCAGTAATCTTCTCCATAACCGCCCCCCATACTCTCTACCCAAAATTCCGATACCCCCCCTTTATGCACCTAAATGGGGAGGTGAAATGATGGGGGACAAAAGGGCCAAAGTGGAGGAATTTTTTAAACTAGGGGAACTACAGCAAAAGTAAGTGAGAGCTGGGAATTGGGAATAAAAAGGGGTGGAGAGGGAGGGGGTTTGAAATAGAAAAAAGATCAGGGAAAAGGAATAAAAAGGGGAAAAACTCAAATTCACTAAACCAATGCCAGGAGTCTGACCAACAAATAAATAAACAAAAATTATTAAACTGAAGAAAATATGACAAGTGGGGATAACTGAGACAGGCTGGACGAGAGCTACCCCTGGGCGTTAACTTGCAGGGTTACAGTTATTAAAAGGGACGAAAAACCCGGAAGGGGGATGTCTGTCCTATGTAAAACCGTCTAAAAGCAAATACGGGGAAAAAAGGGTTAAGGTAATGAACAAAAGGAAAATCATTAGGGTAAATATACAGGGGGGTTAATAAAAGAAAAAATTCAAATAGGAGCTGCTATGGCCCCCCAAAATATAACAGAACCCTGGAAATGTCTCCTCGGGCAAAAAACGGGCCTAATCAAATGAGGTTATTTTTATGGGCATTTTAAAAAACCAGACAAAACGGGAATCGAAACCCTGTAGCTCCACAAGGAAACGGTTTTTTGTCAATAACTAATGAAATTACCTTTTGCCAAATGGTGCAAGAACCGACTAGAGGAAAAGGCCCCTTTCAGACTTAATATTGACTAAAAACCCGACAAGTAAAAAAAGGGTTCAATTGAGGGCACCTGGGAAAATATGACCATAATTAATACATTTCCGTTTACCTCAAAATTTTTTGTCAAGGACCAAAAAAAACAAAATTTTTTGGGAAAGGCAAAATTTTATTCGCTTGGGGAGGCCCAACCGTTTTGACGGGGAAAAGGGGTTTTAAAATGGAAACAAATAAAAAATTGGGAAAATTTTTTACAAACATAGGCCCCCCCCGGGGAGGGGGAACATACCCTTAAAATAAAAAAAATTAGAAACAGAAAACCCAATGGGACAACAAGATGTAAAAGGCAATAAAAACAAAAAGAAAGCGTTTCACCTACAAAAAAACAGGAGGGTATGAAGAGGCACTAAGAAGCAAGGGAAAAAAAATAAAGTGTGTAAAAAAAGGGAAAAAAAGGGACAAAGCTGGAGAGGGAAAACATATTCTTAGAAAGTAAAACAAACCCCCCAAATTTTTTAAACCATATAAAAGTAAAAAGATAAAACAAAATTTTTTTGGGCCCATTGAAAAAACTGGGGGAGAGACAGTAAGGAGATGAAAAAAAAGCAAACATTTTAAACACTTTTTCTCCACTGAATTTTTACCGGGGGGAGAGTTTCATGTTGAACAAAGATGGGGGAAACCCAACTTAAAAAGTTTCTTGTCTTACCCGGGAAAAGTGCAGCCCCCTTTCTTGGGAAATTAAAAATAGACAAATCCCAGGGTCCAGAGGCTCCCACCCACTTCCAAGAGATTAATGATGTCTAGATAGCCCCATTTAATTTTTATGGACTTCAATAGGGGGTATGTCCCAAAGGATTGGCGCATAGAAAATGGGGCCAAAATTCAAAAAGGGTCAAAAGTACCCAGAAAAAAAGGCCCGTAAGTTTAACCTCTGTTTAGTAAAATGTTTGAAGGTTTTCTCAGAGATCTTCCTGGAGTTCTCACGAAAAAAAAGTAAAAACCCCGTTCCAGATGGGTCGAAGGATCGGTCCTGCAACAAACCATCCTCTAGGGGAAGTCTTTTCCAGACGGGACGGGGTGAGGCACGGAGTCATATATCTAATTTTCTAAGCATTTGAACTGTGCCACATAAAAGGTTGGGAAATAAAAAAGGGAAAGCTGGACGGGGGAAAATGTGTGCAATGGGTAAGTAACTGCCACTGTGAAAACAAAGGGTAGAATTAACGGTACATACCAACTGGATCGCTGTTACTAGGGGTCCACAAGGGGCGATTGGGCCCACCCTTTAAACATTTTTCATTAAGATCTTTACACAGGGTTCCAGTAGAATAACGACTTTGCAGAGAACAAGCCTGAAAGGAATCAACACAAAGGAGGATAAGTGTTTTACAAAGGGGCTGGGTAAGTTGGAGGCCTGGGGAGGAAAGGGGGAGAGGGTTTAAAAACAGAAAATCAAGGGACACATGGGGAGAAAAATCCATACATGACTACTTTTAAAAAGGAAAAAAACTGGGAAAAAGTACAGGAAAGGACTTGGGGAAACCTATGGGCATAAAACTTTCTTACAGCCAGGTTTAGGCAGCACGCCAAGGGGTAATAGGGTCAGGGGGGGGGATTTAAAAAGGGGGATAGAAGCACTGATAGAACATTATTCCCCCCATTAACAAGTCACTGGTTGACCACACAGGGAAAATTTTGTACAGTTTTGGGCACCTGCACAGGAAAGGGATTTTAGACTTGAAAAAGGACAAAGGCGGGCAACAAAAAATAATAAAGAACGGTGGACACAAAAACCCAAAAGATTAGCAAGATTGGGGTTTTTTTTTAAGAAAAGAAGGCTTTGGGGGACATAAAAATATGTTTTAAAAAACTCAAAGGGCAATATAAGATCTCTCCCAAAATTTTTTTTATACCCAAAGGCTACTAGAACCAAGGGGGGTCCTCTACCTTGAGGAACGAAAGTTTCTACATAAAAAAGAAAGGGGGTTCTTTTCTGAAGACAGTGAACTATGGAATTTCTGCCAGAGGAACTTGCATGGGAATTCAAAAACAGAGTTCAAAAAGGGTTTTTTGGTCTTTTTGGAGTGTAAAATATAACAATTATAGTTCAAAGGATTCGGAGAGGGGTCATTTTATCCAGGTATTTTTCTGATTGCCCGATTGAGTGGAAGGAATTTTTCCCTAAAAGGGACAATTGGCTATACCTCATTGGGGGTTTTGCCTTCCTCTATCAACCCCCTTTGCAAAACAGATGAAAAGGGAAAATTTACTTTTTTTTTCGGCCTTACAAATTAAAAGAAACTAGTAACTCCACCATAACTTCCCCCCCATACATCTCACCCCAAACTTGATACCTCCCTCATGAATCCCTCCAAAACCCCCCATTTTCTCTACCCTAATTTCCTGACCCCCCTCAGTAATCTCCTCCAAAACTTACCCCCCAAATACTACCCTAAAGTGATACCCCCCCCAGGGAATCTCCACCAAACCTGTCCTCCCATACATCTCCCACCCTAATCCCTTTCCTTCCCTCATGTAATCCCCCTCCATAACCCCCCCCAACACTTACCCTAATCCCGATCCTCCCTCAGTTTCCCCATTAACCCCCCCCCAACATCTCTACCCTAACTCTATACCTCCCCCAGTAACTCCCCTAACCTTTCCCCCCATACTCTCTACCCAAATTTTCCGAACCTCCCCCATGTATCCCTCAAAAACCTGTCCCCCCATCTCCCTACCCAATTTCCCGATACCTCCCTCATTAATTCCCCCCATAACCTCCCCCCAACTCTCTATCCTAACCCCGAACTTCCTCAGTAATTCCCCTCCAAACCCTCCCCAACATCTCGACCTAATCTCCTGAACCTCCCCCCTTAAACTCCATCCATAACCTCCCCCTCTATACATCCGTTAGCTCAGCATGGAGGGAGCACAAAATGAGATCACAAAGTTTGGAGACTTGCTTTTCAGCAGTCAGAATATAGGGGGTAGAACAGCCTTAAATAGATATCAGCAAGGCATGATGGGAGCTGTATTCTGGTCCCCACATGGACTACTGCGGATAGTGTACTGATGGTTACAGGGTGAGCTGGCAGTGCTGGTGACAGGTACCTGTTTGCAGCCTGGTGGTGCGGTTGACATGTACTGGGTGGAGCAGGCGTGCAGTACATGTACTGGGTGGAGCTGGCGTGCAGTTACATGTACGGTGAAGGCGTCGATGGGGGGACAAAAAAAGTTAACATTTACTTGGGTGGAGCTGGGTTATTGGTGGACAGTATTGGTGAGCCGTCGGTGTCAGTAACGGTACATTATTGAGGTGGCGGTGGTATTGACTCAGAAAATGAGCTTGGGCTGGCTGCATTAAGACAGATTGGAAAAGGCAGAGTCTAAGAAACGATAAGTAAGGGGTTACAGTTAGTCATGAGAAGGCATTAGGGCAACAATAAGAGTTTCTACCGTGTCCATAGTAGATAAAGGGCGGCTTCGGAGATGGTTTTCAGTGTCAGAAAAATGGTTAGTAGATGAGGTAGGATGCAAAAAGTTCAGTTTTGGAGAGAGCCATGTTTGTTAGGGGACAGAAGCCAGAACAGTCACTGGGTTTTGGTAGTAGCACATTGGTGATGCCACAGGAAGAAGTTGATGGTCATTCACGCAGAGATGGGGCTTAAAAGCCCAAATCTTGCTTGATAGTGTCCAATGGAGCCGAAGGAGAGGACCTAGAACTGAGCTTAAAACATCACAAAAACCCTTCATATTTGGTATCTCTGGAATCACACCGACCTGCAGAACACAGATAACACCTCATTTATACAGAGAGGAAACTCCATATAAATAAAACCCCTGTAAACATGGCAGAGTTGCTCCCCCCCCCCCCCCCCCCCTGTGTCTATTAGATAAAAAATAGATAAAGTTTCTGGCTTTTGGAAGACAGGGAGGAAAAAAATGAAGAGCAAAAGAATTATGACCGACTGTCAGGAAGGGGTTAAGCATAATTTCCGTGCCCTTCATAGGAAGTTAATATACAATTGTGACAAGTTATACCTGGAGTATTTAAGAAAGTCTGACCCTTGTTACAGTCCAATCTGAGTGAATTCACTGATTTTCTAACGTATTACCTTTCTTGCCTAGAAACCTAGGGACCTCCTCCAATAGATGACCGCACTCCTCATCCCTTTTCCAGAATATTTCCACCCTCTGGTTACCTTTTTCTAAATAAGTTGAGCTGATCATACGTTGTTTATGACATTTATGTTCCTGAGGTTTTGTATTCCTAAAGAATGTCTGTGACTCTCTCGCGTACCACTTCATGCTATCTCCTATTTTCCGCTAACTACACACTTTTTTGCTATGTTTCCATACCCTATAAACGTTTGGGGGATGTGTGTGAAAGCCTTTCTGTCTCACTATGTTCTTCCGATCTTGATGGTTAAAACACATGGGGGTAACATTTACACGTTCCCCTCTTACTTCCACATCCAATATTGGACACCCTAGGCCCCCTTCCCGACCAATAAACATTTACCGGGATATATACGTGAGAAAATTACTTACCGCACCATATTCGACTATCATACTGTTACCAAACAAATCCACTATACCTACCATTAACCGTTAATGCTACTACATAAGGACCTGATTATACTGCCAGAACAACGAACCACCAAATTACCAACCAAATATAGTGACTGAATAATACCCCTACACTATTACTGAATAAAGCATCAGAATACAAAGACCAATATTAACCACTATACATTGCTATTCACATAGTGGTAGATACCAGTGTACACAGACTCTGCAGACTGTATAATACCTCCATAACAGTTCATATAGTGGTAGATACCAGTTGGGGGGTTAGAAAAAAAAAAACACAGGCTCTGGAAGACTGCATATTACCACCATACAGTGACCTAAGTATTAGTGATAGAAACTAGTGTACACAGACCTCTGCAGACATACGAGATACTGCTGTTACATATTGTGACTCCACAGGTGTCGTTTCTCTGGCGTCGTTGACTTTCCCTGTTGTTCTGCAGCTGGTCCAGACCGCCCATGATAACATTTCTCCTGGCAGCCACTCATCCCGCTGATTTGGACAAATATCTAGAATCCTCACTTTTTCAGCACCTCCTTCACTGTCCCCCGCACCTCTGTAAAACTTCCCAGAGGTGAGATAGCCCTTACAGACTATTGCTTAGAGTCTCCTATAGGGGTGAGCAGGAACAGAAGACTAACCCCCCTGGAGATTGTGCTTCAGCTATAGCCTGTACCCCACAGAATCATATTGCCAGATAAGTAGACCCCCCAGTAGATAGGTAGGTAGGTAGGCTCACTAGGTAAATAGGTAGCCAGTAACTTAGGCCACAATAGGTAAGATACGTCCCAGTTAGGTAGGTTGGCTACATGTAGGTAGGTTGATTGGCCCCATGTAGGCAGTAGCTAGGCCTCAGGTAGATAGTAGGCCGCAGTTAGGCCCCAGTAATAGGTAGGAGTAGTGGCCGCGGGTAAGCTGGAGTGGCCCCTACGTATATAGCTATTGGTGGGGAACCACAGATGTATATAGGCATAGGTTTTAGGCCCACATTGGCAGGTAAGAAGTATAAAGTTGGGCCCACATAGATAGGTATATAGGGCCACCCACATACCACAGGCGGGCATTAGGTAGGTTTATAGGGGCTCCAGAAGGTAGACAGGCTTATGTAAGTTTATAGGGGCTCCACATAATAGGCATGCTTTAAGGGTCGGTTACAATGGCCCCATATAGAGGACAGCTTAGGTAGTGTACATTTGGTATTAAAGAAAAAAACACTGTCTCCGCAATTCCCCGACATGACGAGGGCCCACCATCTTCTGAGCCCTGCGTGGAGTGTGATGATATGACGCATTGCGCGGCGTACGTGATCCAGTTAGGTTGGAATGCCTTGGTAGGCCTAAAGCCTTAATGGTTCTCGGCCTCGTTCATCACACGGCTTATTCGGACGGATTGTGCCGACGGATGACCGATCGTACAATCCTCGGCAAATCCTCCGAAATAATCACAGCCTATTTTCTATTGATTCAATAGAAAATACCGGCTCGTCGTTCACACGACGCAAAATTCCGATTCCGGATTGCCGCCGGGATTGACGACGGCAATCCGGACGGAAAACAAATGACATGTCAATAATTTCCGGGACGAATTCACCACCTACAATGATTGGAGATGTGAATCCGTCGGGAAATCATTACAAATACGCTGCCCAACACTTAGTGACACTTATTTGCAACTGATTTTTCAACCTGATTCAGAACGAATTTACATCGGAATCCGTTGTAAATACTTCTGAAATAGCCGTGTGAACGAGGCCTAACAGGCAAAATTCCAGCCCTTTTTTTTTGATTTAAAGACTGAGCATCCTGCTTCCGAAACGCTCGGGCCAGAGGACACCTGGATGTTCTGAGGCATGCGGAGCCAGGCCCCCATAGCAGTTGCTATGAATGATCCCTCTTAGTTCCGCCCCTGTTGGACAGTTCAGACCTCTTTGACATTTTACAATCTTGTTCTACTGATCAGATATTGTTACAATTGGACTCAGTTCTTCTTCAGGCCTCCATAAAAAGAAACACACGGTTCCCATATCTGAGCCGTGTAATTATGTGCCCGGAAAGTGGACAACTGGACACCGACTGTGCTCCAAATGCAGAATAGATTTGTGTAACTCGGAGCTGCCGAGAACACATCAAAGTAATATTCAGTATCAGATTCAATAAGTTTATAAGGAAGGAGGTGTGTGTGTTTAGCCAGCTCCTCCACACTCACTCCACTGTGCCCTCCCCTCAGCAGTGAAACAAATATATATGTGTGTCTATATAGTGCACCCCTGACATTTTTGTAAATATTGTATTCTATCTTTTCATGGGACAACACTGAGGATCTGATACAATGTAAAGTAGTCAGTGCACGGCTTGTATCACAGGCGAAATTTGTTGTGAACTCTAATTCAGCACAGCCATCAATGTCAAAACCACTGGCAACACAAATGTGTAGATCCCTAAGTGAAAATAAGCAAATGTTCCCAATTTGCCATTTTCCTTCCCAAGAGTCATGCGACTCGTTAGTGTTACACGGTCTCAAGTGTGATTAGGGAGCAGGTGTGTTACATTTGGTGTTATCGCTCTCACACTCTTTCATACTGGTCACTAGTAGTTGAACATGGCAAAAAAACTGTTTGAGGATCTGCGAAAAGGAAATGTTGCTCTACATAAAGACACCCTCACACTGAGCTGCAGCGCGGGGGCCAAGACCATACAGTGGACCATACAGGACATGGTCAACCAAACAAGTTGAGTGCAAATGTTCAGTGTCCTAACCAGTGATGAGCGCTGCCAGCATTGCTGCAGAGGTTACACGGCTGGGGGTCAGCCTGTCTGTGCTCAGACCTTATGCCTCACGCTGCATCAAATTGGTCTGCATGGATGATGCTCAAGAAAGCCCACAAACCGTTTGCTGAAGACAAGCAGACTAAGGACATGGATTATTAGAATCATATACTGTGCTCTGATGAACCAACAATAACTTATTTGTTCAAAGATATCAGCGTATGTGAAAGCAACCGAGGTGAGGAGTACAAGACCATGTTTCTGCCTACACGTCAAGCATGTGGTGGAGTGTCATGGTTTGGGGCTGCAGTGTGCTGCCGGCTGGTGAGGAAACCACAGTTCATTAAGGGAACCATGAATCCACATGTACTAGTGACATCCTGAAACAGAGCATATCCCCACCCTTCTGGGCACACTGTTATAATACCTGAATCACTGACTACTTTAATTGTATCAAAGAGTCAGATCTTCAGTGTTGTTTCCCTTGAAAAGATAGAATACAAATATTTACAAAACTGTGAGGGGCGTACTCAATTTTGAGTAGTGTATGTTAACAGATAGATAATATTTGCAGTCGTTTCCTGGGAGAAAACTGGCCCTTAAATGGCTTCATTTTTCTGTTACAGTCACCTGTCCCTGTGATAGAGTGTCTACATAGTGTAGGTATATATATATGTACATTATAAAGGTGTATATAAAGTGTGATCTTGCTCTCGGTCCTCCTCGTCTTCTTCAGGTTCCTCAGGTTCAGGACTCTCTCAGCTAAAGACAATGGCCCTTTTCATCAATGACTCCCCAAGGATGGACAATGAATTGAGACCTCAGCAGACAGGGCCCCCTGGAGATTATCTACTTGGTACTGGAGAGTATAGAGTCCTCACATGACCTCGTCTCTTCTCTCTATCAGTAACAGGTGTGAATGATGGGAAAGGTGGAGGGGTTCTTAGAATCTAAGTAGTGATCATGTCTCCCTATATACACAGGATTACAACAGTAGTGAAGAAGTCGTCTGGCTGTGGTGCCCCCCGTGTGTCAGGAGGACGAGCAGTAACCCAGAGCCCCGAGCCTCCACCTCATTCACTGATACAGAAGATCCTAGACCTGACCACCAGGATCACTGAGCTGCTGACTGGAGAGGTGAGGGGAATGCTGGGAATTACATACTAACACCACTGGAGGGGTCTGGGTGATGAGGGGAATGCTGGGACATTATACATAACACAGGGGATGGTGAGTCTGGATGATGAGAGGTGAGGGGAATGCTGGGACATTATACTGTAGATAACACTGGGGATGATGGGTCTGGATGATGAGAGGTGAGAGAATGCTGAGTACATATACATAACACAGAGATGATGGTCTTGATGCTGAAGGTGAGGGAAAGCTGGAACATTATACATAAACACAGGGGATGTGAGTCATGATGATGAGAGGTGAGGGGAATGCTGACATTATAACTGTAATAACACATGGATGATGGGGTCTGGAGATGAGAGGTGAGAGGAATGCTGGAATTATATACATAACACAGAGGATGATGGGTCTGGATGATGAAGGTGAGGGGAAATGCTGGACATTTTAGATAACACTGGGGATGATGTGTCTGGATGATGATAGGTGAGGGGAATGCTGGGAATATTTTACATAAACACAGGATGAATGGTCTGGAATAATGTGAAAATAGAGGGGATGCTGGGAACATTTTACATATCACAGGGGGATAATGGGTCCTGGATGAAGATAAGTGCGGGGAATGCTGGGACATTATACTAACACAGGGGATAATGGGTCTTGATATGAGAGGTAGGGAATGCGGGACATTATAACATAACACAAAGAAGCAGGGGATGATTGGTCTAGATGATGATGAAGGTTAGAGAATTCTGAGACATTAATACATAACACAGGCGATCATGGGTCTGGATGAGAGGTGAGGGAATGCTGGACATATACATAACACAGGGGATGATGGTTCTGGATGAGAGGTGAGGGGAAATGCTGGACATTATACATAACAACGGACGAATGTGTCTGGATTGAGGTGAGTGAATGCTGTGGACATTTATATATAACACAGGGGGGAGATCGGTCTGGATATGATGAGGTAGGGGAATGCTAGGACATTATACATAACACAGTTGTGGGGGGTGAATGAGGGGTTCCCCCCCCCCCCCCTGGATGATGATTGAAGGGTGAGGAATGCGAGGCACATACATAACACATGGATGATGACTGGATGATGATGAGCAGGTAAGGGGAATGCAGGCATTATACATAACACAGGGGATGATGGGTCTGGATGATGATGAGAGGTGAGGGGAATGCTGTAAAATTATACATAACACAGGGATGATTGGGTCCTGGATGATGGTGAGAGTGAGGGAATACTGGGGCATTAATACACTAACCACAGGGATGAGGGCTCGTGGATGATGATGAGAGTGAGGGAATGCCTGGGACATTATACATAACACAGTGATGATAGGTCTGGATGATGGTGAGGAATGCTCGGGACATTAATACATAACACACGGATGATGGGTCGATGATGAAGGATCCTTTTGTTGTCATGGTTCCTATAAGTGTCAGGATGTTGCTGCCTATGGGAGTACATAGAAAGACAACAGAACGAGTGATCTTTACCAGGAGTCATGATGGAGGATCTAAACGGCCACTGAACATCTCAAGGAGAGGAGATAACACACCGAAGTGAGTACAGACCTCAATCGTACCCCGTCCGATCGAAGTTCATAGCTGGAATCTGCACTTGTCTCATGATGATCTTGTATAGACATATGAGATTGTCACTAACCACATGGTGTCTACTTGTATTAAAAGTGCTGCCCCATTGGTATTGAAGGGCCAGATGTGTGGGCAGAGGACAGACCTGATTGTCAGACAAGGTTGTGCATCTCAGAATCTTATCAAGTCCAGGTTTATTATTATTATATATTTTAGAGCCATTGATTCCAGGGCGCTGCACATTCAGGGGGTCACATACATAACATAAGTCAAACAAATACAATAGTGACAATCTGTGACTAACAACAGGTATAGAGGGAGTGAGGACCCTGCCCACAAAGGCTTAAAATCTACAAGGGAGGGGGAAAGAGACAGAAGGTGAGGGGCAGACATGTTTGTGAAGTGTGTAGTGACAGTGGGGTTATTCTAGGTTGTAGGCGATCCTGAAGAGATGGGTTTTCAGGTTGCTTTTGAGGCTGGTGAGAGTGGGGGAGAGTCTGATGTGTTGGGACAGTGAGTTCCAGAGTATGGGGGAAGCACGAGAGAAGTCTTGAAGACGGTTGTGTGAGGAGTTGACACGGGGAGAGCAGAGAAGAAGGTCCTGTGAGGAGCGGAGATTGCGTGAGGGGAGATATCTGGAGATTAAGGCGGATATATAGGGAGGGGAGAAATCATGTAGAGCCTTGTAGGTCATGATTAGTAATTTGAAATTAATGCGCTGGGCAATGGGTAGCCAGTGCAGGGATTGGCAGGGGGAGAGGCAGGGGAGCAGCGAGGAGAGAGGTGAATCAGACGGGTGGCAGAGTTGAGGATGGATTGAAGGGGAGCAAGAGTGCTAGATGGGGGCCACAGAGGAGGATGTTGCAGTGGTCTAGGCGGGAGATGACAAGGGCATGGACTAGCGTTTTTGTAGTGTCAGGGTTAAGGGAAAGAGGGAATTTGTGAAATATTTTTCAGGTGGAGGCGGCAGGCAGAAGGTGAGCGTTTGGATGTGGGGTTTGGGAAAGGGCAAAGCAGAGTCAAGTGTTATCCCAAGGCAAGCGGACTTGCGGACCGGTGAGAGTAAAAGAGCCATTGACTATGATGGAGATCAGGTGGGGGGGAAAGTGGGAAGATAATGAATTCGGTTTTCTCTACATTAAGTTTTAGGAGACGGGAGGGGAAGGAGGAGGATATGGACGACAGACCATCACAATTATGTGATAAAAGTGATGAGTGAATGTAGAGCAGAATCCTGGACTGTGTCACTGATAGGTTACAGCTTTATACAAGGATTTATAAGGCTGCAGTCACACAGGCAGGTTCTCACTGTAAGGAGTGAAAGTAATGAGAAATACACACAGTGAAGTCCCATCATTATCTCCAGCGAGACCGTTGTGTGCATCACAGACAGCAGCGAGACAGGCGGAAAGTGACTCCATAAGGTCCTGGTTAGAGATGGGCGAATCGATTCTAAGGAAGTGGAATTCTTTTAGAATTTCAGGGAAAAATTCTGCATGACGGCGAAGTTCATGGAGTTTCGTGATCACGAATTGTCTTTTATCTAAAATGGCCGCGAGCACATGGCATGACATGGGGCAGAGAACTATGAGAGGAAGAAACGAACACCCTCAATGAACATGGCAGGGCATAAAGCCAATCAGCAGCCAGGGGGGCTTCTGTGACGTCACAGTCGTATAAATACGGTAGCCATCTTAAATTCTGCCACTTCTCTGTTTGTCTCCTAAGAAAAGCAAAAGATTAGAAACACAACATTGAAACTCGTGAAAAACCCAAATCCATTTATTGAGTTTCGGGGGGGGAAAGCCCTTTCACAAAATTTTTGTCAAAATAAAACCCCGGTTCCTGAATCCCCCCTTTCCTTCTTTTTTGGGATATTTCAATCGGGTTTTCCCAAAGTCAGTTTTTTCCTCTGCTTGTGGGCTAATTTAAAGTAAAATACGGGGTGTGATTTTTCCCCCTATAAAACCCTAAAACCCCATCCAACCAGTTTTGGAAGGGGGGATTTAAATACCCCGGGGTTTTTTAATGTATCCATTTTTTTGTATGGAAAATTTGAGTCAAGGGGTGGGCCCCCGCCTAAGGCCCATTTCACCCCCAGGCAAAAAAGGGGGTGCCAGGGGGCATGGAGTGGGCTGTTTTTTCCCCTTTTTGGGGGAAATTTTTTAATCCCTTTTTAACTAGGGCCCAAAAAACCCTTGGCCCCAAAGCCTTTCCCCTTGCTTCCCCCCGGCCCTCCCAATTGCAAGGCTACATCGTTTAGTGTTTGCCTGTCCCTGCTGTCCTCCCAAAATTTTGCCCCCTGTACAGAAAACCTAAACCCCTTGGCAAAAAAAAAAACCCCCCAAGGTCCCCTCCCCTTGCCCCCTACTCCCAAAAAAGCATTTAAATTTTTCTGCCTCCCCCACCTCTTTTGCTGCTCAAAATTTTGGCCTGGGCTTAAAGTGGTGCAGAATTCCCAAAGCACAAAAATATTTTCCTTCTGGCGTGGGGAAAAAAAAACGGGAAAAGGGCGGGGTTGAAAAAAGGGTTGTGGGCCCCCTACCGGCTCCCAGCAATGCAAACTAAAGGTTTTGCCCTGAAAAACCCCAAACCCAACTCTTTGGGCCGGGGGGTTGTCAGATTCCATCTGGGAAAAAAGGTGGATAAACCTAGTAAAACCCAAAACCAAAAAAACCTTTGGGGCTTGGTGGGTTCAAAACATGGCCGCTAGATGACGGGGGAAGCTCGGGCCCTTTTGTGGGTGCCCCCCTGTTTGTAAAGGGTCCCCCTTTACTATGCTCCCGCCCTGTGCTTGCTTCAGGAACCTATTTAATTGTTTTTTTGACGCTATTGTGGGAAAACTTTGGCCCCTCAGCGGGGAATCTTTCTCTACGGGCCGGGACATTACCTTTGTCAGGCTGCTTTTCCCATTTCAGCTATTGCGGTAAAGTTTTTGCCCCCTTTAAACTGCCCAAAAGAATGAAAGGGGAAGCGTTTCCCTACAAGAGCGGGGGGGTTGTAAATCTGCATGAAAAAAAACCTAAAAAAACCACCCAATTTGGAAAATGAAGACCAAACCATTTTGGGGCTATGCATATTTAAAGATGGAAAACAATGTTCTACACACCCTACAGGCTCCCGCACAAGGGAAGTAACTTTTTATTTTTAAACCTTGGATTCACCCACAAAAAAAATTGGGTTTTTGGGAAATTAAATTCTTTGCAAAAAAAAATTTTGGGGGAACAAAATTTTTTGGGAGAAATTTGCCCATCTCAAGTCCTGGTGGGTTTGTCACAAAAAATCGGGAAATTTAAAACTGCTTCCCCCCCAGCTGCTGGATTTGCTGTTAAAAAATCCAACACCCACCACCCAAAGGGGCCCCAAACACATCTTTTTTTTTGGTCTGTGGAGTTAAGGGCCGGAAAACCCCTTTCAAAAGTTTTTCGTCATTTTCTCCTTCAACCAATTTTGGGACTAGCTATGTAACGTAAACTTTTCTTGCCGGAAAAATTCCCAAAATTGCCCGGGAAAGGCAAATCCAAATTTTGTTTTTTGGGGACAAACGGAAGTGCCCCAAAAGGAGCCAGGGAGCTGGATTAAGCATTGGAAAAACCCCGTATCCCCCGGGCACAGAAAAGCACAGACGGGCTGGGAAAGGTAGAAAGTATTTAGGGGGGCCGGGCAGCAGAGGACGGGGCATGACTGGGGGTTTGACGTCCCCCCCTTTAAAAAGGCCCTAAAAACCCGGCCTCCCCGGGTTTACACCCTAAAACCCAACTAGGGAAAAACCCCACCTCCTCCTTTGGTATCCCAGGAACTCGGGCCTTTCAGAGGAGCCCCCCTCCCCCAAGGAAAACGGGGAAACCCAAAGGGCCGGGGAAAATTGGGGGTGCGGACTGCTCCCAGATGGGCAGGTTTTGGGAAAGGGTAAGTGGCAAAACAAATTGGGCCCAATTTTTAAAAATTTCATCCTTTTCCCAACCCAAAGGGCGGGGGGCCCGGAAGCGGGAACCACAAAAGGAAAAAGGGAGAGCTGGGAAAGATGAACTAGGAAAAGGACATAGAAGGAAAATCTTCCCTGGTGGGAATTTCCAATTTTCCCAAAAACAAAGTTCTTACAAATGGAAACCCCCCCAAAAGACTTCCCAAACAAAAAAACCACAGGTTTTCCCCCCCAAAGGGAAAAAGGGAAAAAACAAAATTTCCCCATTTTTTTTAAAAAGACGGGAATAAATTCTCAAAAAGAACCGGGAGTCCAAAAAGGGGGTTTGGAACTTAAGCGGAAAAAAAAACGGAAGGGGGCGGGCGGGAAACAGAAGCTTAATGTTTTTTGGGCAGGGGGAAACCCCCCAAAGGAAACCAAAAGAAAAAAACAATCGGGGAAAAAATAAAAAAAATAAGGGAAAATGCACCAAAAGTCCCAAAAGGGAATTAATTAAAAGAAAAATTTAAAAAAGGGAAAACATCCTACAACAAATACCATTTAAAACTCTAACCCCGGGGCAAACCCAATAAACCGACCTGCTTTATTTCCGTATTCTAAAATCTACACGACCCGTTTCAAGAAACGCCCTTCCATGAAGTTTTGGAGGCGTTGATTTCCAACCGGGCCATAGAAGACCCTCTAAACATCCGGGGAAAGGCCCTTTGGTGGGGCGGTCTCCAAGCATCTAACTCTCTGAAAGGCAGCTGTTAGGGAACTTCCAACTTTCAAAGACATAGGCTGGGTACGGAACTGGACAGGCTCCTTCAAGATCTCCCCATTGACAGATGAGAAACACAGGCCCTTCTCCAGACAGGAGACAGGAAGGCAAAACTTCGCCAGTAGAGACGGGAGGATGAAGTTCTCAGAAGAACCGGAGTCCAAAAGAGTTGGAACTTGGAGCCAGAAGAAAAACTGAGAATGGCTGGACTGGTGAGACGAGAAGCGGAGACTCGTATCTGCCGGCGGGCACCGCTGCCAGCACAGAAACATAGACAGGAGCTGGGACAGGTGAGTAAGTAGTAGTGGGAATGGCAGCAGAGTCACAGGCACAGGACTGAATTAATGTGAACAGAGATTTTAAAAAAAGTTGACACATCCTGGGACAGGACATTTGGTATAGCCAGGTTGTAGAAGAGCTCTGGCAACTCTATGATTGTATCGGCTCCCAACTGCTTTAACACCCACAGAACCCTCATTACAACTGGGGTAACCACTGAGGGAACCTATTGCCCATCATTGGAGACAGCGACTCTTTCTGGTCTCCAGGGAAGTGCTCAGATAGTGAGCCAAGTATTGAATGAATGGATGGCTCACCTGGTATAATGAATGTTTCACATATCACTCCCTCCAGTGCTCGGATAGTTCCAGGACTCGTGGGGCCCGCACGTAATATTCAAGGAGAAAAGTGAATCCAGCACCCAATAGAGATGATTAAAAAAAGTTATTTTTATATCTTTATTCCAAGTCGTATTAAAACATGATCTTCATAAAAGGATGTGCAGCTCAGGCAGATGCATTTCAGGTGAAACCCACCCTTAGTGGTTTCTGTCTGCAACTGCCATTCAGCTCTGATTAATAACAAATGTGCACCAATGTAAAGCTCATGTCCGATCACATGGTCGAACCATAAGTATCAAACTACCGTTTTTTTCGGACCATAAGACGCACCTAGGTTTTAGAGGGGAAAATAGGGAAAAAAATTTGAACCAAAAAATGAGAGCTGGCGTGTCGTTTTTATTGGTAACATTTTGGGGTACAGGCAACTTTTTGATCACTTTTTATTCCAATCTTTTGGGGATATGAAATGACCAGAAAACCCACAATTTTGGCGTTTGGAATTTTTTCCTCTCCAGTGTTCAGCGGACGGGATACATGATGTTATATTTTAATAGATCGGACTTTTACGGATGGAGAAAGGAGGGGTCTGTAAGGGCAACTTCGCCCAAGACCCTCTCTCTAAGTGATGGTGGAAGATGCGCACCAGGCTTGCCCAATAACTAAATGCATAGAAGGACAATACCAGACCGATCTCTTCAGTATGAAATGGTGAGTCAAAAGGCTGATCACCCGACATGACAGTAGATTTTGAAACCATGGTGACAGAGTGGGGAGGGAAGTGGCGACAGCGACCTGCGAGGTCTCTCACAAAATGGTTTCCTGACTGCTTCAAAACCAGGCGGACCTGCCAGTGATGAAGACAGATCTTCCGATTCTCCCTCCCTTTCTCTGTCCCTCCTACGGCGGGTTCTTTGACTCATATTCAGTCAACTTTGGAAGACGTGCGTGGGGGTAGGGTGAGAAACTGGGACGAACAATATGGGGTTGGAGGGCTATCGGTTTGGCAGCAGAGGCTATCTCCTCCCCAAGGTGTGCCCGACCCCTGGAGGTCCCAGCATTTCTTCTTCTTATCATCCCCCTTTGCTTCTTCTTGTGGCTCTGTATACCGCGGAGGGGATGGGGTCACTGTCCTCAGCTTGATGTTTTATCCTCTTCTTGGTGGGAATTCCGGCCTGGCTCTAGCGACATTGCCTTTGACAAAGTACGAGAGACCATATTTTACGTAAATTAGTTTCTTATGGCTGGAGTTCCCCGCTGAGATACGGATGAACATCAGCATCGTCATGGTGGGTGAACTACGGCCTGATGGGAAGGCTAGGCCTCACTGTCGCTCTCCTTCACCCTGTCCCGCACGTTCTTCAACGTTTTCATCACATCTTCAACAGTGGTATAAATTACTGTGGTATCATTTTAAAGGTGATTGACACGTGACATTTTAACATTCTGTCCTTCCCACATTACCTATTGCATCACCTGGTCACCTACAAACCTGTCAGTTGTAAAAAGGGGACATTAAAGCTGTGACCGACTTGAGGCCACAGACCTGAGAGTCACCTTCTGGAACTGACAACGTTTTTGAAGTGACAGGCCGCTGGAATGTGGGAAGACCAGTGTAAAAAATGTCATATCACATCAGAATAACAACCAATACGACAAAATTATAATTTAAAAATAAACTTATGGATAAGCCCCTGGTTTCGAGCATCACACCCGCTTCATTCCCCCCTGTGCCCGGGGTCGCTCTTGTCCCAAAGCTCAGGGCAGGTATGTACCTATAACAGAAATATTTTATTTTTTTTTAAAACCACCGCCATAAAACAATATGTGCTCAAATGGGGCCTGGTGTCTTTATGACAAATAGTAAATCACTATATTTACAATAGTTGCCACAAAGGCGAACATTTTCACTTGAAGCACATGTGTATGTTAACAGCATAAAACTGGGGTTGCCGACGATGTAATCTTTTACATGGCAAACCCGGCTAGAGATATGGAAAACCTATTTAAGCAACTCCGCGTCTTCACAAGCTGTTCAGGTTTTAAAATCAAAACGGAATCAAAATCCGACTATACATAATATTAAAAACAAAGGTCACTTCTAACGGGGGAAACATCTCAAAGATAGGGTAAATGATGGCTAAATAGGCATATCACATATCTAGGAAATAAAGATAGGGCCGCACACCCAGAATCTATTTACCCGCCTAAACTTTTCCCACCGCAGATACAAAAAGATAATAAAAGATTTGTGGAAAGATGGTCCCGGCATGCCATTGTCACCTCCTTGCAAGGTGCCACCTGGTCCGAATGGGATAGGATTCCCCAAAGTTGCTGTATCACTACCAACCATCCCACTCTTACTAAAAACATAACAGATGTGAAAAATTGAATTCAGGCCTTTATTAAGTTTTATTTGGGTTCCTCTAAAAAAGGCCCATGAATGCCCTCCGCAAGCTCAATGCTTCCAAAAAGCTCAGGGGGATTCAAATTCCCCCGATTGCTACCTACAATCTAGCCTGTTCTGGCGAGACATTTTATAGACTTGATTCTGGGTACGGAAAGTCTATTCCAACACAGAACTTAGAGACATCGCATGCATCCCCTTGGTACGTACTCGGTCGTGCAGGCCTTAATTACATACCAAATAGCTCACATATACCCACTGCACTCAGGGGGAATCAGGTATTCTAAAGATACCATAGGCATCTTGGAAAGCTATCAGGAAAATTTGGAAACCATCCCTGGTTCCATAAGCCAAGTACATGCCACCTGCAGAGGTCATCCTGATTTTTACCATGGCCTTGATAACAAACAGTTTGCTGTATGAGTAGAAGGAATCATAGAGATTCAGCATCAGTGCGAGTTGCCGATCATGGAGAGTCCTATCCTTATCAGGCATTCAAGTGATCTCCACGAATACCACGCCACACATTTCCTAATCACAAGGACAAAATACACACAAGCTTCCCTGAGGTCTATAGCCCAACGGATGCAGGGGTTTTTAAATGACTCGTCATTAGATAGCTTTACTGTGGACAGACGGGCAATAAACACACATTGTCATCCCTAACTGATAAAACCCTACGAGACCCTGCAGTTTCACGCCATGGACGGTACACTATTTTTTTTTAAACATTGGTAAAGAAAGTGTTCAGCAATCCAGAAATACACACGATGGTTTCTGGGAGGCTGGAAATGCAATA
This sequence comes from Phyllomedusa bahiana, assembly GCA_025379985.1. Taxonomy (NCBI): domain Eukaryota; kingdom Metazoa; phylum Chordata; class Amphibia; order Anura; family Hylidae; genus Phyllomedusa; species Phyllomedusa bahiana. The sequence continues at coordinate 8,255 of JAODAL010028364.1, read as the reverse complement.
ATCATAAGCTGATTCTCCAGGAAAAATGGAAAGAATCTCAGTTTCGGGTTTATAACAAAAGGCGATCTATGGCTTTATATACCTCCGCACACCCCGGGGGGGGCTCCTGGCAGACAAGATAGCCTGTCCCAAGTGCCAGACTCCGATAAACTGATATGGTACACCGGGATGTGGCATGCGTACTACCCCATGGTTTTTTGGAGAAAGTTTGCCTAGCCTTGCTCAGGACAAAGGAAATATTCAATTAGAATTTACAAACACCAGAGGTGGTTATTATTTCCACAACCTAGCCCCCCACCTGGGTGTTAATACCTTATTCGTACAGTATTCTATTGGGAGCGAAGAGATGTATTTTAGAGAAGAGTGGTGGAGCCTGATATGGTTTCCTTGGATATGGTGCTTAACATTGTAATAAAATATAATCTCCTTGTAAATGATACTAACGGAAACGCCAGAAAAGATTCCCATCAGAACAAATTCTTCTTTGCACAATGGCGAAACCTATCATGACAAGATTTAGTCAGATGTGGATAGAAATTTGGGCTGCCCGAATTGTATCCCCCTTTAGGCATTCAGGATGGATATCTTCAGGCCTGAGCTAACGGGAACCTGGGAAGGTTAACGGCTGCCTCCAGTCCCAGCCAAGTGGCTTTGGTCCCTGATTGGGCCCTGGCTCAGGGAATGAGATCTCTGAACCTTGATGCCTCAGTCATTTCATGGCAACCATAACCCCTTCCACTTCCCATCCAAACTCCACTAGGGTATCTAACATATCTGATTTTAAAAAATGTATAGGCGAATGTCCCTTTCGTGGGGATTCCCGTTCTTTCTATTTTCACTGCACTGAGTTGTATGTTTTAAAGCTAATACGTACTGTTGTGAGGTTTTTATTTTTTTTTTTTTTCTCTCTCCTCTTTGGCTAACTAACATTCAAGACAGTCTTACCCGATGTTCTAGATAAAGCATCAAAGCAGGGGGATCCGACGGCAAATAGGGAACTATGTGTGAAAGGTGGCGTTTCCGGGTCGGGTCTGGGTCCACTCTGCTGGCTCATTCATAATGGGCGGTATGGGGCCTGGATAATGGTCCTGAAGTAATGTACCTAAGCTACTGAGATAGTATGTTTGCTGTTATATGATTCTCTCCCCTGAGTACCGAGGATAGAAACGAAAACTTTATGGAATTTTACTGCTACACACAGATAGTGTTAGTTTAAACTAAGTGTTGTTTCCATTTTGTGAAATAACAAAGTGCTCACAATTGTATTAACAACAGTATATGATGTAACCTTATACATAATCCTGAAAAAAGCAATAAAAATTGAGTTTTTTAAAAAAAAAAAAAAAAAAAAAAACTGGGGTTTTAGTTTAGGCTAGAAAAGACGGTTATAGACTCTCGTTCCCACTGACACTCTACTTACGGAGATCATTCCCTGTCTCACTTCCATGTCCATAATGCGGTGGTATTGTTTTGGAGGCCTGCTTGGTGGCTCCACTTCCATCACTGAAGCCAACTAACTCGTGCAGGAATGCCTTTGGTGCGCTGGACCATGCCTAGGATGTTATTGGTTGTAATAGCTGTCTGCTCACCTACCCTCACTGCTGTAAAAGGGGATTTTTATTAGAGAGTTGCACAAAAGGGGTGGATCATTCGCTTTCACATTTTGTGATTCTGTTTGGTTTCTACTGATGATGAAAGTTGTATAGTGAGAGGGAGAGATAAGATGTGGAACAGTGTCAGACAACTCCACCTCCATGATGTCAGAGGTAAACACAACGTTAGTGAAGGTGCGTTGAGACCGAAAGCAGCAAACAACCAGGGATCAGCACACCCCCAAAATGACCCAGGGGGGTGACCAAAGACGTGGGGCTAACCAGTCCCTGCGTATGGGACTGCGAAGCAAAATGTATGTCACTGCACTTCTGCTAATCCTACTATATATGGTGCCTGTAAGCAGACAGGTCACTGCATGTTAGCTAATATTCCTGTGTATGGAGCCCTGGAGCAGACTGATGTCACTGTTCCTCTGCTAACCCTACTGTTGTATGGGGGTCCCGGAGCAAACGGATTCACCGGCACATCTGCTAACCCTACTTTGTATGTGGCCCTGGAGCAAACGGAGTCACCCCCAACATCTCAAAACCCTACTGTGTATGGGGCCCCTTGGAGCAAACGGATGTACCGCACATCTGCTAACCCCTTTACTTTGTTTTGGGGCCCCTGGAGCAGACGGATGTCACTGGCCCCTTCTCCCCTAACCCTACTGGGGTTTTGGGGCCTGGAGGACGGATGCCACTCCACCTCGGCTAACCCTACTGTGAAAGGGGCTTGGAGCAGAGGGATGTAATTGAAACCTCTGCAAAACCCCTTTACTGGGAATGGGCTCTGGTGCAAAACGGATGCCCACTGCACCTCTGCTAAACCCCTTACTGTGTAGGGGGCCCCCTTAGAAGATGGTGCCCCTGAACCTTGCAAAACCCTCCCTGTTTTAGGGGGGCCCGGAGCAGATGGAGGGTCACCGCAAAATCTGCAAACCCCCCACTGTGAAAGGGGTCCCGGAGCGGGCCGGAGGGTCACTTCCCACCTCTGCAACCCCTACTGTTTTTGGGGGCCCCTTTGGAGCAGCCCGGATGTCACCGCACATCGCAACCCCACTGTTGTATGGGGCCCCAGGAGCGACGGATTCACTGAAACCTTTGCAACCCCCCCAAAACTGTGTAGGGGGGGTTCCCGGCAGACGGAGGGTCCAACTTGCACCTCTGCAAACTTTTACTGTGTAGGGGGCCCCCGGAGCGGACAGATGCCCACCGCCCCCCTGCTAACCCCCACTGGGGAAAGGGGGTTTTTCCCCGGAGCAACAAAATGTCCCGCACCCTGTAACCCACAAAAAGTGTAGGGGGCCCGGAGCAAGATTTTGGTCACCGGCACCTTTGCAAACCATACTTTGTAGGGGGTGCCCCAAGAGCGACGGATGTCACGAAACCCTTGCTACCCTTTTCTGGTTTTTGGGGCCCAGAGCAGAGGGGATTTCACTGCCCCTCTGCAAACCCTTTACTGTGTATGGGCCCGGGACAGACAGATGTAAACGCCCCCAAAACCTCTGCTAACCCTTACTGGTAGGGGGCCCCGGGAAGAAGACGGGGGCCCCCCGAAAACTTTTGGCTTCCCCTTAAAGTGTATGGGGGGCCCGGGCAGTTTTGGATGTCACTGCCCCTCGTTTAAAACCCCTACTTTTGTGGGGGCCCCGGAGCAGACGGTTTGCCCACGACCTTTTGTTAACCCTAGTGGGGTAGGGGGCCCCAGGCAGAGGATGTCACTGCCCCTTTTCTAACCTTACTGTGTTTTGGACCCCCCGGAGCAGACAAATTCCACGCCCTTTCCAAAACCCAATGTGAAAGGGGCCCCTTTGGGAAAAGACAGATGCCCACTGCACCTCGGGCAAACCCCTTTCGGGGTAGGGGCCCCCAGCAGAGGGATGTCACGCACCTTGCAAAACCTTATTTTGGGGTAGGGGGGCCTGGAGGGAGACGGATAAAAACTGCCCCCCTCTGCAAAACCCCTACTGTTTTTATGGGGCCTCGGGGGCAGACAAATGCACTGCCCTCTCTTTCCCCCTTTACTTTTGGAAAGGGCCCTGGAGCAGACGGATGCCACTGAAACTCTGTAACCCTACTGGGTTATGGGTCCCCCCGGAGCAGACGGATATCAGTGAAACCTCTGTTTTAACCCAAAAAGGTAGGGGGTCCCCCCCCCCCCGGAGCGGACTGATTTCCCCCGCCCCTTTGCAAACCCCTTGTGTATGGGGCCCTGGAGAAAGACGGGATTTCCACGCACCCTCTGCAAACCCTACTGGGTATAAAGGCCCCAGAGCAGACAGTTTCACTGAAACCCCTCTCTAACCCACTGTGAAGGGGGCCCCCCGGGAAAAGCAGACGGATGTCACTGCCCCCCTCTGCAAAACCCCTTTAACTGTGAAGGGGGCCCTTTGGATTAAAATAAAATGAAATAAAACCTTCTGCAACCCCTTCTGTGGAGATCCCTGGAAAAGAAAACTGATGCCACTGCACCTCTGTTTTAACCCACTGTGTTTTTGGGGCCCCGGGAGCAAAATGATGCCCACGCACCTCTGCTTCCCCTTTACTTTGTATGGGGCCCGGGCAGACGGATGTCACTGAAACCTCTGCAAAACCCTACTGTTTTGGGGGCCCTTTGGAGCAGATGGAGGGTCACTCCCCCCACCTTGCAAACCCTACCTGTGTATGGTGGCCCCGGAGCGCCCAGATGTCACTGTCCCTTGTTTAACACTTACGTTTTTAGGGGGCCCCCCGGAGCAGACAGATGTCACGGGTCCCTCTGCAAACACAAACTGTTTTATGGGGCCCCGGACCCAGAGGGAAAAGTCACTGAAACCCTCGGGCTAACCCTACTGGTTTTGGGGCCCCCGGAGCAACGGATGTCACGGGCAACTCTGTTTTCCTTACTGTGTAGGGGGCCCCCCCGGAGCGGGACGGATGCCCACTGCCCCTTTGGGCCAAACCCCAAAACTGTGTTAAGGGGCCCCCCGGGGAAGCAGACAGTTTTAAAACTGCAAACCTCTGCAAAACCTTACTGGGGGAAAGGATCCCCAGTACAAACCCAGATGCACTCCCACCTCTGCAAAACCCCTACTGTTATGATCCCCCTGGAGCAGACAGATTTTACGGGCACCCTGCAAACCCCTTACTGTTTTTTGGGCCCTTTGGGGGAGAAGGTTTGTCACTGAAACCTCTGAAAAACCCTAATGTGTTTTGGGTTCTGGGAGCAGACGGGGGGGTCCCCTGCCCCTGCTAACCCCTACTGTGTTGGGGCCCCGGAGCAGACGGAGGGTCCTTCCTTGCTAACCCTACTGGGGTAGGGATCCCCTGGGCAAGACAGATGTCATTTTTCCCCTTTTTTGCAAAACCCAACTGTGTATGGAGCCCTGGAGCGCCGGGATGTCCCCTGAAACCCTTCTGTTTCCCCCTTTACTGGGTTTGAGGCCCAAGAAGCAGACGGATGTCATTGCCCTCGTTTCCCCTACTGTATAGGGGACCCCGGGGAGCAAAAGGGGAAATATCACTGCCCCCCTTTCCCTAACCCCTTACTGGGTATTGAGGCCCCAGAGCAGCCCGGTTGTCCTGAAACCTCTGCAAACCCTATTGTGTAGGGGGGGCCCCAGAGCAGAGGGGATGTCACTAAACCCGGCAAACCCTATTTTGGGGGGGTTTTGAGGGCCCCAGAAAAGACGGTTTCATAAACCTTTTTAAACCCCGGACTGTGTATGGGGCCCGGAAAGCAGACAGATGTCACTGCCCTTTGGCTAAACCCTAGGGGTTTGAGGGCCCCAAAAACAGACAGATGTCACGCACCCTTCAAAACCCCTTGTGAAATGGGGCCCCCCGGGAGAAAGCGGATGTCCGAAACCTCTGCTAACACAACTGTGTTTTTGGGGCCCGGAAAAGACGGATCTCACTGAAAACCCTCGGGCAAACCCTACGGGTGTTTTCCCCCCCGGGAGCAAAACAATGTCATTTGCAACCTCTCCCAAAACCACTGTGTATGATGCCCCGGACCCGACAGATATCATTTCCCTTTCTGTTTCCCCTTCGTGTATGAGCCCCGGACCCGACGGTTGTCACGGGCCACCTCTGCTAACCTTATGTGAAATGGGGCCCCGGAGAGAAGGATGTCACTCCCCTCTGTAACCCTATTTTTGGTAGGGGCCCTTGGAGGGGGGGAAAGGATTTAAACGCATTTCGGGAAAAAACCCAAATTGTAGGGGGCGTCGGACCCAAGGGGATGTCATTTGGAACCTTGTTTAAACTACTTTTTAAATGGGGCCCCGGGAAAGCGCCCGGCTGTAAATTTGAAACCCTTTGAAAAACCCTCCCTGTGTATAGGCCCCAGGGGCAAGGATGTCACTGCACCTCTGCTATTTTTATGTGAAATGGGCCCCGGAGCAAAAACGGATTCACTGCCCCTCTGCAAACCCCCTACTGTTTATGGGCCCCGGACAGAGGAGTCACAACCTCTCCCTAACCCTACGAAAAAGGGCCCTGGGCAGGGGGATGTCACTGCACCTCTGCTAACCCTACTGGGTAGGGAGCCCTGGGGGGAAAGCGGGGTGCCCTTTGCACCTCTGCAAAACCCTTTACTTTTGTATGGGCCCCTGGAGCAGACAGTTGCACTGAAACCTCTGCAACCCTTATTGTGTTTGGGGCCCTGGAGGAAGGGATGTAAACTGCCCCTTTCTGAAACCCTTATTTTTGAGGGGCCTGGAGGGGGGAACGGATGTCACTCCCACCTTTTGCTAACCCTACTGTTTTATGGGGGGGGCCGGGAAGGGAAAAGGGGAAAGTAAACGGCACCTTTTTGCAACCCTTCTGTTTTTTATTGGGCCCCAGAGCAAAAGGTTGTCATTTTGCACCTCTGCTAACCCTACTGTTTTGGGGCCCCCGACGGGACGGATGTAACTAAACCTTGCAAACCCCCTACTGTGTATGGGGCCTGGGGGGGACGGATGCCCATTTGAAACCTTGCTAACCCTACTTTGTATGGGGTCTGGGGAGCGGTTATAAACTCCTCCTTTTTGCTTTAACCCTTCTGTGAATTGGGCCCCAGAGCAACAGTTTTTCCCCCGAAACCTCTACTAACTGATTTTTATAAGCAAAAAAAAGGCCTCATTTTTTACGGGGCCTGTTTTGGGAAAAGTGGCCCCAAACTGTTTTTGTAAAAGGGGGTTTATTTTCTCCTTTGAGTCACTTTTTTATTCAAAAAACGGAGGGAAACATTGGGTGTCAGGTGAGAGACATCAAAGAATAACCCCCTGAAACCCCCATTGCGGGAAAAAACCCTCAAGTTTTGGTGGGGGGCAGCTTTGGGTGCCTGGGGAAAGGGGTTTTTTGGGATTCTTTCCCCCCCGGTTACTAAACCTTGTGGAAGTTGCCCTCCCCCAAACCCTGGGTAAGAAAAAATTCCGGGTTGAGATCACATGGAACCAAAACCAAAGCGGGAATTGTCTCCCTTGCCTGGAGGGGAAATCTTCCAGAAAAAGACAATCCCAATTTATCAACAGTATTGTCGGACTTTGGGTTAAAGGGAAAGGCTTTTCCCCCAAAAGGATTCCCTAATACTCCCCCTTCCCCCAAAATTCCACAGATCCAAAATTGAGAAACCTTTGGGGGGGGCCCCAAAAAGGGGCCCCTCCACGTGGGGGATGCAGTCGGTTCCAGTCCCTGTGAAAAACCCTACTAGGCCCTTTATGGTTTCCCAAAAAATTTATGGATACCAGGACCTTTATGGATCCCAAGGATTTTAAAGGGAAAGGCCAATTCCCCGGGCCTTCTCGTTGCTGTCTTTTCTCCCACACAACGGTCTCGCTGGAGATAATGAGGGGACTTCACTGTGTGAAATTTCTCATTACTTTAAATCCAAAAAGTGAAAAACCGGCCTTTGTGTAAACGCACCCTTTAAAAAACCTTTTTTAACCCCTGTAACCTTTTTCAGTGCCAGCCCCGGATTCTGCGCTAAAACCTAAATTTTCATCATTTAAAAAATCCCCATAAACCTGGACTTGTTAATTTTTTCTGAAAGAAACAACCTTGTCTAAACAATCAGGCCTGTCCCCCTCCCCAACAAATCGGGGCCTTTTTAATCCCAAAAGGGGAAAGCTCTTTTAATAAAAAATTTGGAACACCTTTTCGGGTTGGGTTAACAAGAAAAATCAGGCTTTAACCAGACCCTTTCTTTGAGAAAAGTCACATCTCCAGCTGAATTTTCTTTGGAGGGGACGATGGGGGTCTGTCCCGGCCTAACGGCCTGCAGTCCCCAAATTCTCCATGTTATAGAGAAACTTTGGGGTTGTGGTGGAATAGACAGAGCGAGGTTTTTCCATCAAAAATCTGAAATTTAAAAGGTTTTTCCGGGAAACCTTGTTGTACCCAAATTTCCCAATTTGGTTTTACAACACGGGCCCCCCGGGACAGGTTTGGATTTTTTCCCCAGCTTTTTTGCAATACAAAAGGGATGTATGACCACATATGTCACGTATTGGCAAAAACCATTTGGGTTCCCTTACACACACCAGAGTTTTCTTTTCTTTTCCCAAAACCCCCTTAAATTCTGCTGCCAAAAACAAGGGCCTGGGGGTTTGGGTCTACGTGAAGAAGTTTGGGGTTAAAAACCCTTAGACCGAGTTTTAAAATGCGGCCCCAAAGCCCTGCGGGACCACAACAACA
>JAODAL010028363.1:0-53450 GCA_025379985.1 Phyllomedusa bahiana | reverse complement strand
ATGGGTAAAAAAGAATAAAAATGAGAAAAACTAAGATCCCACTAAATAGTAAGAACAGGTGTTGTAGTAAAATTTAACCATTGTATTCATTGAATACAACTTTCATAGTGTATTAAAAACAAAAGGGATGCATAAGCAAAATAAAATACATAATTTATACTACAAAAACCCCGGGCGGAATTCACTAATTTATACAAAATTTTAAATACATCAAGCTGATTCCAATTTTTTTTGAGGGTTGACAGATCAGCATACGGTTAAAAGTTTGTCATTGAAAAATTTTTAAAATCAATGGCCCAAAAAGGGCATCTAAAATTTCTTTGTATGCCTTTTACTGATTAGTTATTGACTATATAAACCATTTTTTTCCAGACATGAAAACCCCATTAATAAGTGGGAAAATGTGATTGTTTCTTCGGTTCATCTTTTTAGGTTTTTTTGGGAACAGACCAGAAAAAAGAAAAAGGTGGAAATGGGACGTGATGTTGTACTTTTTATCGCTGTTAAAAGTACAGCAAAATAAGATGAACACGGGAAAAATATTTTAAGGAAATGTGTCTTTAGAAAGGGGCTTATTTTTTTAACTCTGTTTTTTAAAGGAACCCTAAAGTCCTAAAGTTTTTTACTTTGGCCATCAGCCCAAATAATGTTGACACTTCTTGTTTGTAAGAAAATTTTTCAGCATCTCAATATTTGAGTACAGGCGGGGTTACACTAAAAGGTGCCCAATGTAAAATAGATAAAACAGGATCCACAATTCACAATATAGATCCCATAGCTCCTCTCTCCTCTTCCCTGCATAGTGATTTTTCCAATTTTACAGCACTCCCTAGGAATCTCAAAAAAAGTTCATGCTGATTTTTACAGGTCACCTCAAAATCCCCTCAGAAAAAAAATTTAAAAAATCAAAAAATAAAAAGGGCTAAAAAAAAAAAATATATATATCAGTTCTTGCTTTTTTGTAGAAAAAAATTGGAAACAGATTCCCTTTTGGCTGTTTTTCATTGTCAAATCTGGAATCGTTGCCTCACCTCGTCTGCCAGCATTTGCCATTTTACCATGGCAGCTAGTATGTGTACATTTCCAGTTTGTTTACCTCACCATTCTGCAACGTGGACAGTCTAAACACTCTCCCAGCTGAAGATCATGTTCATAAGGCAGAGCTGAAAACTCAGCTACATACAACCTGGTACTGGCCTGAATATATTAGGGTCTATTGAAACAGGCTCAAGCCCTCTGTGTTCCAAACAATTTGTGTAGTCTCGTTGTTGTATGTTTCCCAAGTCTGCATGGATTCCCCTGGATTTATCCCACACTCTCAAAATACATTACATATAGGTTAAATTAAAAATGGGGGCAAAGACCAACGCTCAATATAAAAATCTCTGTAAGCGGCTTTGGGACATATTGGTTCTGCATAAAGAAAAGACAATTATAAACCTCTTACACGACATGGGTATATACCAAAATTGTCCTCAGGGGAAATGTGCGTTCCCGCAAACGCGACGTTGCAAGGGTAGGTCCTGAGAGATGATGCAGGCTTACAAGCGAGCCATGCACAACCGATCGTGACATCTGGGTACCAGGTGTACTCGTCCGTGGATGTGATAACCTTTGACTCCAATGAATCTATGTAAAGATCTCCAGAGCTAAATCGGCATGACAGTGAGTTCTCCTGCACTGCTCTCGTCACAGCTGCACACGATTGTATTTCACATGCGTAGGGTCGAAAGAGTGTCAAGAAAGTTTATCCATCACATAAAAAGTGATGTCAGATTTAAAAAATGTAGGGATCTTTCGGAAAATGTTGTAAAAAAACGTTGCTTTCTATCAAGTGCAAAGGGCTCTAACACTGCAATTTAAATGTTGTAGTTGGTTGTTTTTAGTCCATAGTCAGGATTCTCCTCATTTATTAACAACTATCAAATTACCAGAGTGAAAAGCAGCTACAACAATTTTTAAAGGGCATGTAATGCTTTGACTCCTGTGGCACTGCTTTGGAAGGTAAACTGAATTTATTAACACCCATAATTTCCATATGAAAGATGGTCAATAATGGTTATAGTGATACCCAATGTTGTATAATATTTTTTTGTTTTTGACTGCTCTATGGTTAACGTTAAAAACACCCTATTTATTCAAAAAGGAACAAAAAAAAAACACATTTTTGGAATCGTCATAGTCTGAAGCAGCCATAGACTTTTTCAATCTTTTATAGTGAACAGAGATGTGTAGGGGATGTTTGTTGTGGGATGAGTTGACATTTTTTCATTGGTATAAACTTTCGGGGAGACAAGGCTTTTTTGAAAATTTTTATATTCCGTGTGAGGAACGATCGCACCTCATTTTTGGAATCAGCAAGTTTCTCACACAGGATGCCCCCCAGCACTCCAGGAACAGGTCTTAATTTCACGTGAATCAGCACAGCCAAGACTCTATTGTAAATGCTCTCCATAGGCATGTTCGACACAGCAGGAGATGTGGACACCTAAAGAAGCCTCATCTCCATTATTTAGCCCCAGGACATATGCTGCCTCCAGACCACCCAAGCTTCAAAGACTTCAATTATACAACTAGACCGCCATGTCTCAGATAGTTTAATATTAAATTCTATAGGCGATTTCATTCATAAAACTGGTCCATGGCGTGTTGATATCTTAAAATATGGAACTCCGCACACTAGCCACCTCACTCCTGGGTTTCTGGGTTTCTGAGGGGACTCCGACATATCAGAATCTTGGACCTATAGTTGCGTGCTTCCCAATTGGATAGGGGTAGTCTGATCACCCGGGAGTAGTGGGAGGTCCAAGCCGGTTCTGCTAGGTGCTCTGGCCTCGGATCTGTGCCAATGACACCACTTTGCGTCATGGTCCATTTTTGTGTCTTTTATATCAGAAAATGATGTATGACCTCAAGGCAGTGGGAAGAGTTTAATAGACGTTACTCCAGGGGTTGTGGTGAACGGGCGTGTTAATGGGGAGGCTGGTAATCGATGGGCTGGGTCCTCTCACAGATAATAAGCAGGGGCCCAGCAGCTTCGGTGCTAACTGTTGATTCCATTGGAGGGGGGGTACCTAGAGTGCATTTCCAAGGATGCATTCCACACACATGAATGACTGGACCACATAAAGCACCTCCATGTGGGAACGAGCACCAAGCACCAAAGAGTAACGGGACTACTTTTTTACTCTGGCCTTTTGTCTGTAACCGCTATTACTCCTATATTTGCAACTCTGTCTCTTACCTGTATTTTATTTATCTTTCTGATATTATTTGTCTAGTGTGGCCCTCCAAAGGCTATTACAATCTATAAACTTTAATCTGAGTTTGTCTGTCTTGAATCTTCGGTGCTCACACGCACTTGATACTCAGTTAATTAATATTAGCTACCCAAGGCTGGTTCTCGGCCTTAGTTTTAAGTCGGTATCAGGATCCGGTCGCTTATAAACTTAAACTAGAATACTGGTGGCTAGTCCGTTCAGGATTTGGACGAGAATTGTGTTCTCTGCATCCCTGGTTTCTCCCTGTGGCCCGGTATGGACAGGGTCGTTGACAGTGGAAACAGTTTATCTAGCCTGACCCTTGTCGCACCCTAGGGGCAGCTGTAACGTTCAAACGATACAACCCAAGTCAGGCCGTCGACCCTCGAATGGGCCGGTGCGAGGCAGGCTTCTTCATGGACAGATGGTGGGCGCAGAGCGGTGGGATCAAGACAATATAGTTGTGTGTTGAGTGGAGGGTTACCGTACTCCTCACAAACACTAAGGAGACTACCGAGGCAGGGCTTTTTACGCTGCTGGGATCTTATAGGATTAAAACTCAGCCACTAGACAACTCATCGTAAAGAGCTGCTAGGTTTACAAGGAGTTTTTGGTGCAATTCAGGTGGCATGGGGTTATACGCGCCTCTTTTCTCCTCAAGTATCAAGGTGACCAAGTGTGTGCAAAGGGATGGTGGTTCGCTAGCAAGGCAAAGACTGTAGGACCCGGAGGAAACAGCTCGGTGAAATGTCTCAGCCAGCGAGGTCAGCCTCGAGCCCAGAGCCAGGCTATGTTGGCTATGAAGGCAAAGGGGGGGAGCCCAGCTCGGGCTCGCCTCAAGGGAGCCAGTCACAGGTCGTCAATGGCGCAGTGGGCAGCTCACTTCGCAGTAATTTCCTCCTGCAAGCACACTCTCATGGTTAGAGGCTTGGGATGGAGACCTCGATGGCTACAAGGCACTACTTGCAGCTGCAGAACGTCGTGAGCGGATAGAGGCGTAATGATGCAGAACGTCACCGAGTCAGATAGAGGCGGCAGACTGCTCCCGAACGTTGGGAACGGGCGGAAGGGAAGTCAGCGTGAGAGGGACCACCAGTACAGGTTGACTTCAGCTGAAATAAGGCACTAGTCGTTAACCCCTGGGCCAGTCATAGAGCCTCCTCAGACCCAGGTACCAAAGTTAGAGGTGAGGAGCGGACCTTTATCCAGTGCTTGCTGAGTGATAAAGTGTGGAGTACCTGGACTACTCTTCGCTTTGTCATGGCATTCGAAAAAAATTTTCCATCCATGGGCCCTGAGGACCAGTGGGTATGGGTTCTCTAATCTCCTCGTATCAGTGGTAAAAGCTTAGAGAATACTTTCGGGGACCTGCCCAGCGGATGTCACCCTGTCCGTTTGAGCGTAGTCAAGCTAGGCGTTTGATCCGGCAGTACAAACCTCACTCTGAGATGGTACAGGAAGATAAGCTCCGGAGTTTTTCAGCGGAGTCCTATCGTCAGCCTTGGGTACCGATCCATTCTTATACGCCTTGAGACCTCTGCGATGATGGTAAGTTTCGACCAGTGGACCTTCGGGGTTAAAGGATCACCACCGTCCAGCAGGCGTTGAAGAGTAATACATCGTCTTGGCTAGCAGTTTTTGTGGAAATGCCCGAGAGACCTTTTCCAGCAGGCACCTTCGTGACCAGCGACAACGAGGGGAGCGCCGTCCACAGCAAACTCGTCGTGATGAATATGCTCAACCAATCGGGCACCGGTCAACTGAGGCCAAGGAAGCCACACACAGCTGGAGAGGGGATGATGGGACACACGCGCGCCAAGGGCCCAGTTGTCCCTTTAAAACCCCTAAAGCCCAGGGGTTCCCCAGCCCATTGCTTCCACATCTAGTCGACCAGGGATACACCCGTATACTGTCACTTTGCAAACAGCCGGGACATTTCAAGGCCGCATGTCCCCAGCTCAGAAGAGGGTCCGTCCATGGTCCCCTTTTTCAAGGACCCCCAGTATTATTTTTGCTGTCGTGGTGAGTGGGGGAATGTGCCCCTTGATAACTACCAGTCAGTCACCGCTAGGGCACCCAAGGTCCTGGTGGCCATGGGACTCTTGGACCCAGTGCGGAGATCGTCTGTGGTTGCGACCCCTGAGCCTGGTGTCCACAAAGGGACAAATAATACCCCGGAAAAGGAACCCGCGCTTGTCTCCGGAATTGGGGGCATTGTTCCGGTTGTGCCATAGTGGCCAAGGTGTATTTGTTTTGGGGTGCGGGCAGGGATGCGGTGAACCAGGTGTCGGGTCTTTGCATTCAAACAATTTCCTGCTAGATGATTTTGTTAAGGATCAGACTTGGTGGCAGACTGGAATAGCCCAGTTTTATGAGCCCCATGAAGGCCCAGCAGGTCTGCTCCCACCAAATGGGTAATGTTGTTCATACCACTACCCTGTTAAATGTTTGTGGAAAAATTGTTTGTTATACATGCTTATAACTGAGGGGTATGGAGGTGGGTGATATGTGTGTTTCTCTCTCACCATGTGAAGAGGGAGTTAAGGGTCAAGCTAGGTTGCAATAGGTACAGCGAGGAATTGTGTGTTCTCTCTCAACAAGCAATGACTGGAAGAATCATTGTCTGTTTTGGTGTGCATCAGAGGGGGACAAAGCGGGGGTCAGAAATATGCTTGTGGTGGGGGAGCATGCATGGCGCTGTGCAGGTGCTCCCAGGAAAGGCCATAGGGTTCAGGGCATCTCCCCCAGCCCAGGGCAGGACAGGGAGGCATGAGCAGCTGCAGTGATGTGGGAGCATGCTAAGGTGAGGGCAGAGGCTCTCCAGGAAAGGCAACAAAGAAGCAGGGTCTTCCCCACTCAAGATCCGGATTTCCGGCTGTGCTAGGTTAGGCCAAGCAGACGTTAATTGAGCAGAGCATTATATAGACGCGAGGGGGTCAGGAGCGAACCCATCCTCAGGCGGTTGCAGCGGTCGTGACCGCTGTCCCGCGCAAGTCGGAGGACCACGAGCAGGGGACCCTCAGGGGCCGACGGTATCCTCCTCATCGGACCGGGTAATGCACAGGGCAGGCGAGGCAGGAGATAGGTCCCGGGGGAACCGACTAGATGACGTCGGCTAGTCTCATACCTATATCTTGGCACGTTAGTCGAGAGTTCTCAGGCAGTGTTTCGTGGCTGACGACAGCCTGAAAGCTCTCAACGAGCTGGCGCGCACAGCCACCCTTGGACTCTCTTGACACCGCGGGGGTGGTCTGGGACAAGGACGGCTGTACCACGCTGACGCCGAACCGGGTTCACCGGAAGCGATGGCACAGGAACGACGGTTGGTGGTACCCTATCCATTCAAGGCGGAGTTGTTGCAGGTCTGCGCACGAGATTCGATGGCACTGCACACCTAGGCTCACCAAGACCAATGCGAAAGGCTGGCCCAGCTTGTTCTACTGGCCAAAGATGGGGAATGATTGTGGCTGCACCTACATGCCGTTCGTGCGACACCTGTCAGAGGGTGGGGAAGGCAGGGCGAGGCACAAAGCCCCCATTTGGTACCTCTGCCATCTCATATACGCGCCTTTCAGGAGGGTGGCTGTGAATTTAATTGGACTTGCTGTCCATTCCCAGACAGCTCCGGGAAACCGCCTGTGTTACTGACGGTATAGACTATGCACTCGGTACCACGGAAGCTCGGTAGCTTGTCGTCCATTAGGGCACGAGACAAGGTGGGCCGCAGTACCACCTTACTGGAGATTTTCTTCTCAAGTGGGCATCTTCCCCAGAAGAAAAGCTCACTGACGGGTGGCACCCAGTTAATGTCGCAGTTACATGGAGTCTTGTTGTAGGGCTGATACAGGCTGGCCAGCCAGTCACCCACCCACCAGACTAATGGCCTCTTGTGAACGGGTTCATAATCGGCACCCTGCAGAAGCAGATGGTTAAGATGTTGGTCGACACTACGGGAGCGAGACTGGGATAGCAAGTACTTCCCACATCTACTATTTGCTTACCTGTGAAGTTTCACAGGCCTCAACGCGGGTATCGCTCCCTTCGTGCCATTCTGTATGGGCGGCGTTACTGGGGGCCCTCGGGCTCTGGCTGAAG
Source organism: Phyllomedusa bahiana (assembly GCA_025379985.1). NCBI lineage: Eukaryota > Metazoa > Chordata > Amphibia > Anura > Hylidae > Phyllomedusa > Phyllomedusa bahiana. The sequence continues at coordinate 46,095 of JAODAL010028363.1, read as the reverse complement.
GAGGCCTGGTGAGGGAGACTTAGCAACCCCAGAGGTCGTCGGTCATCTGGATGTGTCTGCGCTTCAGTGGACAAAATGCATCGCTTTTGACGCGCAGTGGTACACGCAAATATGGACGGGCCCACGCCGACCAGAAGCAGTCGGTAGGACCAGAAACACTGTGTGAGAGGACCTTACAGGTGGGTCGAAAGTGTGGGTACTGGGTTTCTCCCGTACACAGGACATAGCTTCAGGCAGCCTGGGAAGGCTCCATTATGTCGTGCACCAGCAGAAATCAAAGCAAGTTCACGTACTGTTCAACCTGGACACGACCGGGGTAGGCGGAAAGGCCTTCACTTCGTGAAACATGATGAAGGCGCATCATGTGCGCGAGGCATGTGCCACCTTCCGTGTGCAACTGCCCTGAGTAGGTGAGATTGGAGGCCCTCTTGGTTTTGCCTCACCCCTCAGGTCAGGGCAGGGTGGAATCACTACGCGGATGTGGAGATTTGACGACAGCTCACGGAGGTCCAACGGTCCCAGCTGTTGGTCAACTCTCCATCCTTCTCCGGGCATTGCTTCACTAACGTCGCATGGTAGGATGGTGTCAGCTGTCATCACGTGGACACCAGGGAATCACCCCCAATCCAGCGTTCAGCATACTCGGATATCCCCCGAAGATGCAGCAGCACCATCGTGAGGAGTTGGACGAGATGCTGATTGAGCTGGGAGTCATCCAGGCATCCAACAGTGCCTGAGCCTTGCCTGTTGTCTCTCGTCCCACTAGCTGGACAGGTCCACCTGGTTCTGCGTGGCATACAGGAGGGTTCAAACGCTGTCTCACGGAGTCATCCGTTGAAATAGCATCGATGATCCCTGCTCGTTCAGTTGACTGGGCCACAAGTACCTGGTCAATCTTGGATGCTGTAGCGGGGATATTGGAGATTCCAGAACCGTAGAGGCAAGGGACACTCTGCTTTTATCCAACCAATTCGAGACTGCACGCCTTGTACTCGGTCTATAATATATAGCTACCCCAAGGCTGGTTTTGGCCTTGTTATAAGTCGGTCACAGGACCAGTCCTTATAACTAAACTAGAAAACTTATGGCAGCTGTTCAGGATTCTGGACGAGGATAAGTGTTATCTCGATCCACCATCCCTGGTTCTCCTTGTGCACCGTACTGGAAAGGGGTTGACAGTGACGAACCAGTATTGCGTGGCCTTGTGCACCCCTATGGGCGGGCAGAGCAACTGTCACGATACACTCTCCTCCCAAGAATGGTCTCGGCTGTCACCCTCGAGTGGGCCGGCGGGCAGGCGCTTTTTCCTGGAACAATTGGTTTTAATATCTGTTCGTTAGGAAGGCGTGGGTGAATGAAAATACTGCAATCCTAGTAGTGTTTTTTAATTATGTTTTTCACAGGGCTCATGTCATGTTTGCACCATCTGGCCCTAGTCGCCGGCCACAGCTGCTGCGACCATAAGTGCGGCTTGGCTTTCCTGTGTGTGAACTCTGCTCTTAGTCTGGATCTTTATTGATTTTCTGGCCATCCGCCTTGGCCAAGGAATCTCCAGCACTCCTAGGGGTTAATATATTTCTGGTGATTGACAGCTTCTGCTCTCCTATCCCTTCTGCTCTGATTCCTCTCTTTCCCTATTTATAGCCACCGCTTCTTCTTTCTGTGCCTGCTTAGCTATTCTGTACCTGTAGTTAGCCTTCACCCTTTTGGATTCTACCTGTCGCACTTTTGACCTCATGCTTGTGTTTCTGGTTTCTCCATTGTCTTACGATTTTGTACCGCAGCTGCCTGTTTTGTTATGGACTTTGGACCGTCCGACTACTCTATTGAGTTTTGTTCTGTTAGTCTCTGTCTGTGTGCACTTTAGCTAGTGCAGTGATCAGGTCTTCAGGTTGGGAGGCCTGTTAAGGAGTCGGGTTCTCCAAAAGGCAGGGACAGAGGTTGGGGCGAGTGCCATGACCTCACTTATCTGTATCTTTGGGTGCGTCCCTGACTACCCCTGACAGCTCACCATGCAGTATACTTGACAATTTAGCTTTGCTCTGTGGGTTTATACGATTACAGCGATACCCAATTTATATAGGTTTTTTATGTTGAAGCACTTTAAAATAAAAAAAGTGTTTTTATTGCATAAAACTATATTTATGCACAAATATACTATGTATACAGAGCTGTGAAAGGGTTTATTTTGCGGGATGAACTGATGTTATAATTGGCACCACTTTGGCGTTTATATGATTTTTTGATCGCTTTTTATTCCATTTTATGTGCTGTGGGATGAACGAAAACTGCAATTCTGTGATTGCTTTTTTATTTTTTATGGCGTTCACCGTACGGGTTAAATAACATGACAGATTTATAGGACAGGTCATTACGCACTCAGCGATGCCAAATATGATTACTATATTTTTGAGGCGATTGGCATTTGTAAAGGATGCTGTACGTGTTTTTATTTCATTTTTTTGTTTTTGTGTTTTACTGTGTTTTTACTTTTCACCTTTTCTCACTTTTCCCCATAAGAGATTTGTATTGGTGATCTTCAGATCGCTGATACAATAGAGATCATTTCCAGCATTTCGTTGTTATTGTCTTTAAAAGGCAACTGTCAGTACCATGCCCGTAATGCCCATATGCTTGGGGGATGGTGACATCACTGGGGGTGTAGGGACGACACAGCAGTGGCGCTCCTGTTTGTGACTTAGCTGTGGCGATCGTGATACATTGCGACAGTTAAGGTTATCACTCGTGGGCCCGGGGTGGCCCGGGCGTAGTGATGCAGCAGAGGCCTGCAGTATATACCCCTGGGCCCATTCGAGAAACTTCGGGTTTTCGCTTGTAGCCTCATGATCTTCAGGACGTACCCGTACATCCATTTGTGGGAACGCACTTCACGTTAGGACGTATGACCACATCCAATGTTGGGAAAGGGTTTAATATAAAGACATTTGAGAAACAGAAAAGAAAAGAAAATAATGTGAATTTGAGGTTTTGCTGTCTGTTTTTATTTGTACTATTTCATTTACTCTTTAATGTGATCCTGCTCCATTTAATATCTGTGGTAAGGAGAAGGCTGTTGTTTAACAGAAATCATTGACTCCATGTCTTGTATACAGCCCTCACAATTCACATATGCTCTTCAGAAATGTCATTTCACTTTGGAGCTCTGTACATCATTGCTGTCCTTTTGCTTTGCTGCTATTTATCATACTTCATACTCTGCTAAATCTGCCAATTTTTATTTTTCTCACTGACAACAGCTGTCAGCACTCAATTTATTTCTTTAAAACTCTTGGTGGCAGCATAATCGTAAGTCACTGGATGTTTGCATCCTTGTTTTTGTGCCACTACCCTCTATTTGTGGCTTAAAATTGGAAAAGACTACTAATTGCTCTTGTTCAAGGCACAGCAATAGAAAACTTATCCAAAGTAATGATTACCTAGAAACTTACAGTAGTTCCTGTGCTTTCATGAATGGAAAGGAAACTTGCTTCATTAACTACTTATATTTATTGAGCATGTGCAATTTTGTAATGATATATTATTTCTTTAAAAGGGTAATCTTACTTTAAATAATTGCGGACAACAATTTAATTACATTATTTTTATTTAAGAAGTTCCTATATTTGTCTATCCATTCAAAAAGCCAAGAGCTGGACATCCAGACAAAATATCGTAATCAACAAGTTTACTTATCACAAAATCTATCAGTTCCGTCGCAACAAACACGGCAGCGGAGGTTGCTCATATGCAGCGTAATAGTGAGATCACAGACGTCCATTCAAGCACCACTTGATGTGTATTACACAAGTTTGGAACGGTGACCCTAAAAAAAGATGAAGAAGCCTTGACATTAATACTATCATAAGAAGCGTTGGCTAGAGTTTACAAAAAGTATGAAAAGTTTGGAAACACATAATTTGAAGCAATGAGATTAAAGTCAATAGACTGGGCCTTGATGGGGCTTTGGTCTGAAAGAATCAAGGGAAAAGGGGCTAATGAATCAAGAACTTGAAGGAACTGACAAGTTCAGTGGAGGTAGCCTGATGATATGACATTTTTTCACAGACAAAAGCATTGGATACTTGACCAGGATTGATGGTGGTCTCAATACTGAGTTAAATGGGAGTATCCTACAAGACAAGCTCTGTATACCTGAGTACTATAGAAATTAAAAGGATGACATAATGTTCCAGCAGGACAACGACTTGAAGCACATATCAAGATTGGGAAATAAATAGTTCAATGACAATGAAGTAGAGTTGCTGAATTGGCTCCCACAGTCTCCAAACCTCAACCCTATCGAACACGTGTGGGTAGAGTTGAAGAAAAAGCTGTATTCATACCCAAGTGAGTTGGCCAGTATGCATCAACTTTGGGAACATGTAGAAGAGATCTGGGATCAGATTTTGGTCAAGATATGCTTGACTCTGATCGAGAGGATGCCCAGAAGGTTTCAGGCAGTGTTGAAAGCCAACAGTGGATTTAAAAGACACTAAAACAAATAATTAGTGTTGAGTGATTATTATCGACAAAGTTGAAAACGGTTTTTTATGTTGATCGGATTTTTTCGATCACGCGATAATTTAGGTTAAAATCTGCGCATAATCTACTAATACGCACCATTTTGGGGCCCTTTCCTTCATTTTTTGGCGGCCAGCAAAAAGCTTAAGAATAGAGCAGGGTGAGCTGGGTGTGGGGGACGTCATACTGGATTGTATGGGTTGTATTGGCGGGGGAAAAATCACATGACCCCTTTTACAAAACAGCCCTTTCTTTCAGCCTCAGTGGTGTCTGTGTATAAAAATAGGGGAACCTGTGCTCACTCTATCAAAATAGCCACAAAACTTTTTCTATTTGTTCACACGACAACAAAGTTTTAGCGTGAAAAAAGAATTTAGGTAATTAGAAATTTGCGTTTTTAGTTACTTAGGCTGAGAATTTTAAAGGGATCTAGCGCTGTACAGCCTTGGGGGGGGGGAGGGGCTGCGGGGGAACACAGACAACCACTGGCGGGCCATTTTTAAAAGGAAGTGGTTTTGTGACCCAGACTGTGCTTTGCCCCGCATTACAAGGATTTTGATTAACATTTTTTTGGCCATTTTGGTGAAATATTACTTGTATGTTGTGCGCCTTTATTTAAAATTTGGATCAATCTTTTCTAGTAACGCAGGGGTATTTGGGTAGGGCAAAACCAACTTTTTTTACGTACCCCGATTTAATTGTTTTTTTTTTTTTATTTGGTGCGGCCCAGTTTTTTTTCATAGAGCCACGTGCACTTTAAATTTGAATACAGCAATTTTGTAGTCACCGCAGGTGTATTTATAGGTGCAAAAAACGACTTTTATTATCCGTATACATTTCAAATAGGTGTTTTTTTCACTTTGGTGTGGTCCTGTTTTGTTCATAGAGCCACCTTGCACTTAAATTTGAATACAGCAATTTTGTCGTCACCGCAGATGATTACTGTTTGTAATCCGTATAAATTTTAAATAGCTGTATTCCACGTGGTGCGGCCCTAGTTTTTTTCAAATAGCCACCCTGTACGACAATTCTGATAGAAAAATTCTCTAGTAACTGTTCTCGTTTGTCATTGCTGCAAAAAACGCAATTTCTCATCCGTGTAACTTCTGAATCGTTTTAATTGCGCTCTGTAAAATCTCAGTTTGGCGCAGATAGCGCACTTGTATGATATTTGTTAAAAAACAAATAAAATTCCTGGTCCAACTGGGCAGTTGTAAATCCCTGGGACTGAAGGAAGAACACTGTTGATTTTGTCTTACGGTTCTTCCAACAGACCGCATTTCACAGGTATTCGCAAGAAACATTTCAGTTTCTAATCCTAGTTGGCTGTAGGAAATTAGAGGGATTTAAGAATAGCTCTGATTTGCGTTTTTTCAAAAAGGGAGACTGTCAAAAACCTTCCATACCTTTTTAAAAATTAAAATCTTTCTAAAACATGGAGCGAAATGCAGGTGGTAAGCGACCCCAAAAGAGGGGTGTAGGACATGAGGTAGAGGTACGAGAGAAGTGCTCCTTCCAGTGCTGGCGAAAAAACATGATGCCAGCGAATCGTCGGTTGCAGGACCGCCAGGCCTGTCATCGCTGGGTCAGGGCCCTGTCAATCTCAGTAACGAACAGCGTTGGCAATCTGTTCTTCAGTGGTTAATGTAACCTGCATCCAGCAGTCTTACCTCCTCGTCCTCCCAGTCATGGCCACAAATGTCGTCATCAGCATCATCAGCATCCATCCAACATGAAGCGAAGGCAGCCCAAATGTCAAGGGTCATGTTTTGAATTTTTGGGGGGCATTTTGCTGTGAAATGCAGATATACTACAGGTGCTATTGTAAAAAAATTTGGTTTCTAACAGACATTTGTTCTTCACAATTGTCAAAAGTGGCTCAAGGGTGATGGTGCTGTCAAAAACAGGAATAGTAGGACACTGTTAATGGACACATATTGCCAAATGACTTATTTTTGCAAGATCTTTAAAATAGCTAGCAATTCCTGTAGTGAGACAACCCATTTAATACAATTGAAAAAAAGAGAAACAAAGACGTGGGATTCCATCCTATTTTAAAAATGTTTTTCTTGAATTAAACTACTAAAAAACTTGCATGTACAAAATAGCTGATACAAATATTCCTCTGAATAGTACAAGGGAGGTACAGAAAGACTTGAACAGATGTAGTTTACCCAGTACAGGCATAGTCAATGTCCAGTTCAACTAAAATGGTGGTTCAACGACTCCTTTTTCTGACATTTTTTAATCTGTGGGTCAGACAAGTTTTGGGGTCATGCTGCGGTCCAGGACAGGGATAGTCTATGTCCAGTTTTTTAAAATAAAATGGGGGGTTGAAAGACTCCTTTTTCCCGGGACTTTTTAATCTGTGGGTCAAAACAGGTTTAAATGGTCATACTGTGGTACAGAACAGGTAATTTGTCTAATGTCCTATTAAACTAAAGGTGGGTTCAAAAAACTCCATTTTTCCGGCACTTTTTAATTTGTGGGTCAGACAGGTTTATTGGTCATACTGCGAGACAGGACACATATAGTTAATGTCTAGTTCAAATAAAATTGCGGTTAAAAGACTCCTTTTTCTTTGGGACTTTTTTTAATCTGGAGGTTATGCAGGTTTGGGGCTCATGCTGTGGCACAGGAAAGGGATAGTCTATGTCCAGTGAAACTAAAATGGTCGTTGAAAGACTCCTTTTTCCGGACCTTTTAATCTGGGGTCATGCAGTTTCCTGTGAATTTTTCTGTGGCTTTTATAAAACCTAAATGTTTTTGCCTAAGATGTACACATATCCATTTGACTGTTGTGGATGTTAATTCCAGCTTCTCAAGCCCTGTTTGGGTGTAAGAATGAAGGTGTTCTTCCTCTCCCATAGACTTCAATGGTCATCGGCGATAATCTATTATCGACTATCGGAAATCGTCTTGATAATTGCCGATATATCGACTATCGACCAGATGACGATAGTCAACGTAATCACTCATCACTACAAATAATCAAACTCGAACTTCAGATTTTTAAGAGCAAAACAGTAACAATGCAGTTACATACTGCATAACTAAGCATATGCTAAATAGTTACAGATCAAATCTATGTAAGAGGTAGCAAAGATGATTGTCTATAAATTGATGGTAGTCTCATGTTCTAAGCTGTAGTGGATGGTGAGATATGGACCCTGAAATTTAAGTTCAAAACATTGTTATGCTTTTGCTTTGCACTGTAACTTAGCATTTTGTCATGTCATGAGGTATGCTATGTGACTATACAACACAGAGTAATATGCATATCATTCTGATATGAAATATATTGTTTTACTATGTTACTGGCAAAGTACCGTGGGTACAGAAAGTATTCAGACCCCTTTACGTTTTTGACTCTCTTTGATTGCAGGTATTTGGTAAGATCCAAAAAGTTAATTTCTTTGCTCATTAATGTACACTCTGCACCCCATCTTGAAAGAAAAAAAACAGAAATGTAGGTATTTTTGCAAATTTATTAAACAAGAAAAACTGAAACATCACATGGTCATAATTATGTGATATGATGTTTCAGTTTAAATTTGCATAATTACTCAGACCCTTTGCTGTGTCACTCAGTTTTAACTCACATGCTGTCCATTTCCTTCTGATCCTCCTTTAGATGGTTCTACTCCTTTATTGGAGTCCATCTGTGTTTAAATAAACTGATTGGACTTGATTAGGAAAGGCACACACTGGTCTATATAAGACCTCACAGCTCACAGGACTGCCCAAGGAGCTCAAAGACAGAATTTTGGCAAGGCACAGATCTGGCCAAGGTTACAAAAGAATTTCTCCAGCACTCAAGGTTCCTAAGAGCACAATGGCCTCCATAATCCTAAAATGGAAGAAGTTTGGAATTAACACAACTCTTCCTCGACCTGGCCGTCCAGCCAAACAAAAAAATTGTGGCAGAAGTGCCTTGGTGAGTCTTGGGGAGAGAGGTAAAGAAGAACCTCAAGATCACTGTCGCTGAGCTCCAGAGATGCAGTAGGGAGTTGGGAGAAAGTTTCACAAAGTCAACTATCACTGTACACCAGCCAGGGCTTTGTGGCAGAGTGTGCCGACAGAAGCCTCTCCTCAGTGCAAGGCATATGAAAGCCCGCATACAGTTTGCAAAAAAACACATGAAGGACTCCCAGACTACAAGAAATAAGATTCTCTGGTCTGATGAGACGAAGATTGAACTTTTTGGTGTTAAATGTAAACAGTATGTTAGGAGAAACAAGGCACTGCTCATCACCTGCCCAATACAATCCCAACAGTGAAACATGATGGTGGCAGCATCATGCTATGCGGGTGTTTTTCAGCTGTAGAGACAGGAAGACTGGTTGCAATTGAAGGAAAGATGAATGCGGCCAAGCACAGAGATATCTTGGATTGCTCTGGACCTCAGACTGGACCAAAGATTCACCTTCCAACAAGACAATGACCCTACGCACACAGCTAAAATAACACAGCAGTGGCTTCAGAACAACTCTGTGACCATTCTTGACTGGCCCAGCCAGAGCCCTGACCTAAACCCAGTTGAGTATCTCTGGAGAGACTTGAAAATGGTTGTCCACCAACGTTCACCATCCAACCTGAAGGAACTGGAGAGGATCTGCAAGGAAGAATGGCAGTGAATCCCCAAATCTAGGTGTGAAAAACTTGCTGCATCATTCCCAAGAAGACTTATGGCTGTACTAGCTCAAAAAGGTGTTTCTACTCAATACTGAGCAAAGGGTCTGAATACTTAAGACCATGTGATATTTCAGTTTTTCTTGTTTAATAGATTTGCAAACATATCTACATTTCTGTTTATTTCTTTCAAGATGGGGTGTAGAGTGTACATTAAAAGAATGAACTTTTTAGTTCTTACAAAATGGAGTGAAAAATTTAAAGGGGTCTGAATATTTTCCGTACCCACTGTGTGTAGTAAAACACTTCTTTTAACAATAAGGATTCTTTCACAGGATTAAATTTACTTGTCAGATTCTATCTTTGGATGACGGGTTTCAACAAGTATTTCACATGTTATTGCATGTGGATTTAGGATCAGTTTTTTTTTTACTTGTGATTTACAGTCAGAAACGAGTTTCATGCATGTGGTTTTGGACACATACAAATGTCTTGGGCACCTTTTCACAGGGTTTTAGCCATCCGCATTGACATCAATAGTAAATTTCTATGCGTTTTCCGTGTGGAATAAGACCAACAAATGAACATGTTCTATGGTTTTTACAGTGAAAAACAGACAGCCGAAAATAAATTTTGGATGAACATGGTGTAGACATCGCCTAAATGGTGTGGATATAGCCTAAAATTTATGTGACAACACTGTGTTGATGGGATTGTTTGTTAGATTCTTTGAAGGTATAATAACTGTATAGAAATCACTGAACAGTAGATCCAAACAGACTAATTTATTTAGAAATACTCTACAAAAAACAACCCAAAACAAAAAATCTGGCTGCAGTTTAACTTTTAATCAATCCTCATAAAATAGTCCAAACATGAAATATACACAATAGCAGAATAAGTCATATTGTCTCTAATACTGGTAAATCACGATCAACAGTGTTGTGGGTAGTAGCTGTGTGTATATGTAGATTTAATTTTTAGACTTATGTGACATGGCTGCCATCCGATGTAAGTGAAGATCCACCTTTATCCAAAGAAAAAAGGAGTATATAGTACAGGAAGGAGTTTTTGCGTGGTTTAAAAGGATAAGGATACCTTAACAATCTTATACAGCTTTGCCTAACTGGTAGAAGACCTGCCTCGAAAGGTGCAATCCCACCCTAGAGAGGTTCACCCTACACAACTATAGACCAATACAGAAGGTATATCCAATCTGTATCCCCAACGTGCTTCCCCACACCAAATTCATTATGGGTATTATAGTTCATTATGGGTAAAGAAAATATTAATCAAGATGTCATATATCTAGATTTTTCTAAAGCATTTGATACGGTGCCACATAAAAGGTTGGTAAATAAAATGAGAATGCTTGGACTGGGGGAAAATGTGTGCAAGTGGGTAAGTAACTGGCTCACTGATAGAAAACAAAGGGTAGTAATTAACGGTACAATACTCAGACTGGATCGCTGTTACTAGTGGGGTACCACAAGGGTCAGTATTGGGCCCTAATCCTCTTTAACATTTTCATTAAATGATCTTACACAGGAAAACACAGTAGAATATCGATCTTTGCAGACGATAACTAAGCTCTGTAAAGTAATCAACAACAATAGAGGATAATATTTATTACAAAGGGATCTGGATAAGTTTGGAGGCCTGGGCAGGAAATGGCAGATGAGGTTTAACACTGAATAAATGCAAGTATGCACATGGGGAAGAGAAATCCAATTACATGATTACATGTATAAATGAGAAAAACACTGGGTAAAAGTGACATGGAGAAGGACTTGGGAATCCTGGTGGACAGTAAACTTAATTGTAGCAGCCAGTGTCAGGCAGCAGCAGCCAAAGCAAATAGGATCATGGGGTGCATTAAAAGGGGCCATGATGCACATGATGAGAACATTATTCTCCCATTATACAAGTCACTGGTTAGACCACACATGGAATAATTGTGTACAAGTTTTGGGCACCAGTGCACATGGAAAGACATTTGTAGAGCTTGAACAGGTACAAAGGCGGGCAACAAAAATAATAAAAGGACTGGGTGGACTACAGTAACACAGAAAGATGGCAAGATTAGGGTTATTTAGTTTAGAGAAAAGAAGGCTTCGGGGGGACAATAATAAATATGTTTAAAATACATCAAAGGTCAATAATAGAACTCTCCCAAGATTTATTTATACACAGGGCTGTATCTAGAACAAGGGGGCATCCTTTACGTCTTGAGGAACGAAAGTTTCTACATACCCAAAGAAAGGGATTCTTTAACTGTAAGAGCAGTGAGACTATGGAATTCTCTGCCAGAGGGACTTGTCATGGTGAAATTCAATAACCGAGTTCAAAAAGGGTTTGGATGCATTTCTGGAGCGTAATAATATAACAAGTTATAGTGACTAGGATTCAGGAGAGGGGTCATTGATCCAGGGATTTTTCTGATTGCCAGATTGGAGTCAGGAAGGAATTTTTCACTAAAATGAGGACAATTGGCTTCTACCTCATTGGGCGTTTTTGCCTTCCTCTGGATCAACACCTTAGCACAACAGGCTGAACTAGATGGACGACTTGTCTTTTTTTAGCCTTACAAACTATAAGACTGGAATCACCCAAATATACAGTATGTTGTGAGACACAAGAAAGAACAGATAAAAAGGCTGTCACTAGATAGTGATTAACAAATGGATTAATAAATGGATCTGACATTTATCATTCTCTTTCTCTTTTTATCTTCATCCAGATCAGACTTTCATGATGACATCTCCTGACCATGACTCTTCCCTATAGAATTTACCACACAAACATCTTATATTCCTCACTTTTTCAGCACTTCCCTACAAATTTCTATCTCTGTACAAACTTCCCACCCATAGCCTTTAACAGTAAAAGTGCCCTTAGACGGGTATGTAGGTCCTGTTTGTGCACCAAGTTTTAGTCTTGTTTTGTATTCCCATATAGTAGGTAGTTAAATCCCCCAATAAAGTATGTATGTACACCTCCACCTAGGTAGGCAGATAGGTAAACCCCCTTCTTCTCAATAATGCAGATTTATAGGTCCCCAATTGGTAGGTATCTACGTCCCCCATTAGTTAGATAGGTAGTTATAGAATATGGATCTCTATATATAACATGTGGCCTCGGTAGAAATATAGGCCCCCTGTAATTAGATATATAGGCCCACTTTAGATAGGTGGGAAGGTATTTAGGCCCCTTGAAGAAATTCAAATATGTATATCAGTCCTGTATGTAGTTCAGTATGTAAGCCCTGTAGGAAAGTAGGTATATAGACTCCCAGATGGAAGCTAGGCATAGATACCTCCAGTAGCTATTTATATAAGCCCCTAATAGGTAGGTATGTGATTCCCTTGTAGGTAGTTAAATAGGCCCCATGAAGGAAGATATATAGGCCATCTGCAGGTTGATATAAGCCTCCTGTTGGTAGGTATATGTCTCCTTTGGGTAGGTATATGCCCAATGTACATATATATATCCCATTCTAGGTATATATACCCTTTAGGTACATATAGCCCCTCTGTAGATATATATAGCCCCTGTAGGTATATGACCCATGTAGGTAGGTGTAGCCCTCTGTAGGTAGGTATATACCCCATATAAGTACCTGTAGCTATATGGCCCCTCTAGGTACATATTGCCCTCCTGTAGGTAGACATAGCCCCCATTAAACCGGGACCATGCCCTCTGCATCTTTCTGGCCAGAAGCCTAGAGCAGCCTAGGCTTCTGGCCTAGGAGACTCAGCACTGCAGGGGGCATGATGACACTGCGGCATCACACCCTCTTTACCATGGATGTGTACATACAGCACTCATTGAACGCTGTATATACAATTATCAGGAAAGCAGGGATGGGAATGAACCATCCCTGCTTTCTCCCTGACAAGCAGCTGCACAGCCAGCGTGCAGCTGCTGATTATGCACGGCTGTCTTATAATGGCCCCCCAAGCGGGTTTACAGGGACATAAAAAAAATATTCCTAATTTAAACCCAAAGGGTAGGGAAAATGTGGGTGAACAGAGGGAGATAAGGAGTTTTTTAAGCTTAGTTTCCCCTTTTAATGAAGGCTTGAAACCCATAAGGCAAGAAGTATTTAATTTCTAACCCCAAGTCCATCGACGGGATCTAGTTTTTTATATGGCATACAGTTATTAATCTTTTGAACATCCCTGTTCTGCTTGACCAACTCCTCAGGCAGACTATTCCACAGATTCACACTTCTCACAGTGAAGAACGCTTTTCACCTCTGGAGATTGAATCCTTTTTTCTACAGCCGAAGAAAATGTCCCTTTGTCATTAGAAGGGGTTTTACATGAAATAGGTTTTCCCCATATTTTTGTACAGGCCGTTTATATACTTTGAACCTCTCTTCATAACGAAGATGCTCCATTCCGCGTATTTGTTTGGTTGCTCTTCTTTGCACTGTCTTTAGCTCCAGGTGCTAACCACTGGCCCATTTTTTTGGGCGACCCCATCCTGCCCAACCAGAAACACACTCCTGCTAATAAATGGTTGCTGTTGGTCTGATAAATACATAGTCAGAGAAGAAGCTTAACCATTTGCAAGCAGTTGTCTCTTCTTTTACAAATAAAAGTTCTGTATCTCCTTAGCTTTTCAGAGGAAACAATCGATAAAGTTTATTAGTTATCAACAAAAAAGAAGTATTTTGTATTGTTAATAGATATTATTCACAAACTTGACTAAGGTAGTAAGTTCTCAAAAAATTTGGGGTTTTGCCCGTTTTTTCCCCATATCATTTTCAAATTAATTTTCAACATTTAAATAAAATAAATTTTTATAAAAAAATTTTTGAATTAATCTCTCATTGCACTCAAATTTAAGAATTAAATAGGGTTCCTTTTAACATTATACATTATGCAAAATAACATAAAAAATTTTGGAACCGCACCTACTTTAAAAATAGGCTCCCGAAAGCCTTTAATTAAAAATGGGTGGAGGGGTCAGCTTGCATAATACTCTCTTTTCTGTTTTATGGGAAGTCCAAGTACAGCAGAGCAGGGGTTAACTGTACATGGAACTTCCACAAGTGTGACTGCCTCTGTACGGAGACTTTAAGGGGCCATTCCAAAATAGGTTAAATTTTTCCCAAAATGGGGAAACCCCAAACCCCTCGGTATGGGAATATCCTATTGAAATAACATAAATGCCTGTGATGAAAATGTCCCCCTTGGGTGAAAAACAAGGGGGGTACTATAAATTTTTTCCACTTTTTAGTAATCCCCTTGGGGCAAATGGGGGGGAAAAAGCTGGGGTTATGCTTGATAGTAGTTGTCATGGTACAGATGTCTCTGGGCTCTCTTCCTTGGGTGCAGCACTAAAGTGGAGAGGGGAATGCACTTGAGTTGTTAGTGGTCTGGACAAGTTCCTCGGGACTCTTTTTGGGTATGGGGGCGGGAGCATGCGGCGTGACAGGGGCACGTAGGGAAATTATGGTTGGGGGTAATGCGCAGACACACACATGGAGGCGATGTAGTTGGTAAAACAATGTCTGTCTTTACTGAAAAATATTAACTTCTAAGCGCAAAATACAGGATCCCAGTTTCAAAAAAAAATGCCCACAGGGGGAAAGAGGGTTTGGGGCTCCTTTCAAAAACAGCAAATGGTTACCCATTGATAGAAGTGGTCTTAAAACCCCTTGTACAGACTTGAAAATTGATGGCAGCCTAAAACCTCTTTATACTATTTCAGGTTGTGGGGAGAGCCTCTAGATTGTAGTACGCCATATGAGCTTCTGTATTATTGTTGGGAACATTTAATGGTCACACAAAACGGAAACTTTCTTCTTTCTAAACAACCCTGAAAAAGCAACTTTATACCATTCCCCAAAAATTTCACTACCATATCTAGATGAGCCCCAAAATTGACCTTTCTGCCTTCAACTACCCAAATTTTACTTTTGGGTGGCCTCTCCACCCCCCTTGTCCAATCAGGGCTAGGGTTGAAACATTGGTGTGAGGGAAGGTTTAAAAAGGGGGTTTTTTTGCTGGCACGGGGCCGACACAGCATTTCCCCAAAAAATACACAACAATTAATTAGTTACACTAATTGAACATAATATACACGTGAAAACACACCCCGACCCCCCCACAAAAACAAAATCCCCCTACTGGGTATTTCATATGCCCTGAAAGCATTATTGTTATGTCTTTATATGTATGGAACAATGAATATTTAGGGTCATTAACTTATAGGCAAACAATGGCACTTGCAATATCGTCTTATGCACACACAAAGTCAATTATGTATTCTTGAAATCACTTAGAATTTCCCATGGTAGCCCTAACTGAAGACATATTTGATTTATGTATTTAATATCGCAATTTCATTTAGTGTGCAAAAAATGTGTTTAAATGTAAACTATTAAATAATGTAATTTTATCTACAGTAGATAACACAGTCTGATTAATTCCCTAATCATGTATATAGAAAAATTGTTTTTTTATTTACCAGTTAAAAGCATTTTGTCATGCTGCATTAATTCATTACACTTTTGACATATTACATAATACAACTAATGATTTTAAGGTGGTTAAAATTGGTAGTGAATCAGTAAGATGCCTTTTTGATAAGTTTATTTTGTCATGTTGCTTGGTGTTTCTAAAATTATCCACCCACAGCATAATTGCCTTCAGTAAAATTAGTTGAAGAAGTCATATTGTTCTACACCTCTTAGGACGGATACCTGCAAGATAAGCTCTTAAGGGGGTTTGTCCAGTGGAAAAATGATGGCAGATGACTTATTTGAGTTTTCATTTATCTGCCTGTTAAATCCCTAGATAATTTGAAATAAACAATATTTCTTCATTAAGGATAAGGACTAAAAATTAATGAAGGCGTGCAAAAAAATATCTTTCCTCCAAATAGCAAGCAGGAGCAAAATATTGTAAAATATCTCATCAGAAGTTTTAGACATCTTCAAATACCAGCTATGACCTCATAAAATGCAAACTACCAAAGCAGTAAGAAGATTGGTTATTGGGTATAAGGCTTTTCCTTTTCCAATGAAACCTCCTAATGCTACCCCATAAACCCTTTATTTTTTTACCATTTACCCCTTTAAATGCTTCAGTGGCCCTTTGAGGGCCACAAAAAAAAAGGTCTGGAACAAAATGGTCTTGCGTTATTAGTTGGTGTTTTTCCTTATATTTCCTAGGCAATCACTGGAAGAACTCATTGATTAGACATTTTAGAGCAGGGGTCCCCAACTCAAATAATATAGTCTTCCAGTTACAAATAATACCAATATACAAGTAGCAAATATAATTAGAACACATATTACCAGCATACTGTTACCAAAGAAAACCTACTATAAAGACTAACATTAGCAATAATGACATATTAGGGCCAAACAAAACTGTCAGATGTGAACACAGATTGCCACCACTAGCCCCCTGAAAACTACTACTCCTTAAAATTTTTAAGTCAAAGTACACAGACCAATATTACAACCATATGTGACAATACAGTAGTACATATAGGTTCTATACATGTTATAAGTGAATACAGTACATTAAAGGACATTACATAAATAATGTAAAAACAAAAGGTAGACATATATTTTAACTAATAACTATTTTGTCTGGTATGAATATCTGTCTTACAAACACAATGAAAAAATAGAAAATTGTAGCAATTTATTTTTACAAACAAAATGTATTGATCAAAATGTAGCATTTACATGAAATATAATATGGCATGAGAAAACAGTCTCAGAATAGGTTGTATGAGTAAAAGCATTAAAGAGTTACTTCCACATAAAGTGACACATATCAGATTTGAAAATGTATTCTTTAGGCCAAAATAGGCTGCATTATTAAAGGCTTAAAAACAATGTAAACTACAAATTAAAGATAAAAGTAGACACAGTAAAACCTTATACACATTGTTTGTGTATTCCCAAGAAAAGATAAGAACACAGATGTTGATTTCTTCCTGGTCAATTAATTTTCATCTGACAGATGACTGAGGGGTATAATATTTTAGTAGGGAGCAAAGTAAAGCATGTGTGGTCTCGTATTTTTGACAGATCATTAGGGTAGGCTTCTGCTGAACACAGTTATTATGCATGAGTTTTTAAGAAGGAAAAAGTGGAAAGGTGGAAATGTGTATTTTCCCTATTGTGTTCCTGATCATGCTTTTGTCAGTGTACACAATTAGCGAAAACATAAATTATAGTGCAATAAGTGTTACTATATTTGCCTTACTCTTGTTAAGTAATAAGAGAGAAGGAGATCAATGGCTGTGCTTATAAATGATAAAGAGTTTGACGAACAAATTCAGTGATCCATGGAAAAAATGTAACAATAACCTCCATTTTCTGGAGAAAAAAATTAACTACATATTGAAAAATATGAACCTTTTCACCCATGCAGGAGAATTCAAGGTTAAGGAAAAAAGATTTCAAAGAATGTATTTATTTTATTTGAAAGGTAAGGCTACACTTTTTTTTCTCGTTTCGTATGATACTTTTGTTTTTTAGAAAATTTTTGAATGCTGAGCAATGGTGCAAAGGACTTCCAGTTTATTTTTTTAACAAAATATTCATAAAATTCACTAGACCATAAATGGTGGTTGGCTAACATGCATGTCACATTTATTGGACTGAAAAATAGGTTTTTGTGAAAACGTGAACGTGCAGAACAACCATTTTCAAAATCAGTAGTTTAAAAACGAATTTCAATTTGTACAGCATTGAAATATCTAAATATATTGTAAATGTAAAGAAACATTAATTTCATATCAACCTAAAAGAGTATGAATTAACAGCTACTTTATTAATAGATTATTAGTGTTCCCAAAAACAGAGCAAGCCAGTCAGGTTAAGTTGAAGGATAAGAAAAAGGGGCAACTGCATATGGGACTCTACTGCTCTTGCCTCAACTTTAAGCTAAATTACCAATGTAGCTACAGACATGGTTTTATTCAGGAATGGTATAGCAATATTATATCAGCATATCGGCTTATAATACTATATCATTGTATTAGCAAAAATAGGACATCTAGTGCGACATGTCCCATTAAGGCTTTGTCATTTTCTGGTGTATTTTGCGCAAAAAACTATTGACGCTGTATTCTCTATACAAATGAATTGTAGTACACCAAAACTAGGCACATTATACGCCAGGCACGACACATTTGAATGTGCCTAAAGTAGGCACATAAATTGTGCTAGCAATGATATGCTATGCACCTAGATTAGGCACAAAAATTATACTATGCAAGGTATACCACATGCCAGATTTTTGACAGGTTCATTCATTCAGGAGCACTATACACTCCTTTAATGTGCCTTAAAACTGGTGTGGTGGTGCCTCTTTTCTGACATGTCGTCCTTAGTGCATGTTGCAATTAGAAAAAATGCGGGATCTAAAACCTTTATGACTAACTTTAAATTTAGACTACCAGCAAGCAGATATTTTTATAACAGTTAAAGGGTTCCTCCCATCTGGAAGTTTCAGAGCTACGTTTAGGCCACCACTTCCTGTCAAGGCTGTGAGTAGATCTACAGGAGTGACTGACATTTCAGCTGGGCTTGCCCCTTTTCCTAGCTGTGCCTGTTAGAGGGACATTGGTGATGGAGAGGTATGGAAAATAAAATTACACTGTCCAAGAAAGAGGTCTGGCTGTAAATGAGAGCTAGAAATGTGAACAAGCAGGAGATAAGAACTGCTCTAACTCTGAAAGGAAATTCAATCAGAACAGCAATGTGTTTGGTAATAATATTTATTTACATTTTATGGGTAAAGGTAATCAGTGAGATGGGAATAAACCATTAAAGTTCAGAAGCAGTGTGTAATGGGTGAGCGGGTAAAGCGGGTAGTGGACCCACTGGACCACTGCCGAGCTTGCTCCGAGGGGGCATAACTAAGCGGCCATCGGGCATCTTCACAGCTTCTTCCTGCTTTTTCCTTTAGCAGGGCCATCTGAGTAGCATTATAAGCCCTTATGCAATGCAGTGCACTACCTACACAACCACTCACAGGAATAAACATGTAAATTATTAAATAAGGAAACATATTTATTGGTATCTCCAACAAAACCAGGTGTAAGATGGATCCACACCTAGAAGGAACAAGATGGGAAAACCTCTTGAATTGCCTCCTACAAATCTGCTACAATACTTTGCTTCTATAACACTGCAAGCAAAAATGGGAATATAACCATGTGAATGCAGACATGCCTAATCTCTGCTACAAATTAGCCAGAGATTGATATTAAGACTAGTGTTGAGCGATTGCGTTGGCCATCGATATCAGTCGATGGTCGATAGTCGACCATCATCGACCAGATAGTCGATAGTGAGCAGTCGATTATGAGCGATGACCATTAAAGTCTATGGGAGAGCAACAACACCTTCATTCTTACACCAAACAGGGCTGGAGAAGCTGGAATTAACATCCACCAACAGTCAAATGGGTACGTGCTACATCTTAGGCAACACACTTAGGTTATAAAAGCCACAGAAAAAAAATCACACACCATTCACTAACCCTGTCTTGTACCACAGCATGACCCTTAAACCTGCATCACCCACAAATTAAAAAGTGCCAGAAGGCAGTATGATTTGAACCATCATTTTACTTGAATGGACATTGAATATCCCTGTTTGGAACGCAAACATGATCCACAAACCTGCATGACCCCCAGATTTAAAAAGTGCTGGAAAAAGGAGTCTTTCAACCACCATTTTAGTTTCACTGGACATTGACTATATCTGTCCTGGGCCACAGCATGAGCCCCAAACCTGCATGACCCCCACATTTAAAAAGTGCCCGGGAAAAAGGAGTCTTTCAACCAAACCCTTTTGTTTTTACTGACATTGACTATACCCGTCCTGGGCCACAGCATGAGCCCCAAACCTGCATGACCCCCACATTTAAAAAGTCCCAAAAAAGGAGTTTTTTAAAACCCCCATTTTATTTACTGGACATTGACTATCCTGTCCGGCCACAGCATGAGCCCCAAACCTGTAAACCCCCAAATTTTTAAAAAAGTGCCGGAAAAAGGAGCTTTTGCCCACCTTTTTAGTTTCATGGACATTGACTATCCCTTTCCCGGGGCCACGTATGAGCCCCAAACTGCAGACCCCCCATTTAAAAGGCCCGGAAAAAGGATTTTTTTGAACCCCCATTTTTTTTCACTGGACTTTGGGCTATCCCGTTCCCTGGGCCACAGATGACCCCAAACCTGCATGACCCCCACACTTAAAACGTGCCGGAAAAAGGAGTCTTTCAACCACCATTTTTAGTGAACAGGACATTGACTATAATCTGTCCTGTACCGCAGAATGACCATTAAGCCTGTCTGACCCCCAAATTAAAATTGCCCGGAAAAGAGTCATTGAACCACCATTCTATAGTTGAACTGGACATTAACTAAATCTGTCCGCTGTACCGCAGAACAAAGACCATAAACCTTCTGACCCACAGATTCAAAGTGGTCGGAAAAAGGCACTCTTTCAAACCACCATTTTTAGTTTCACTAGAGCCATATACTGTCCCTGTCACTGGGTAGCGCTTGCCCCTCCGTAAGAGTGCGGACCAAAATTGAGCTCTCACTTGAAATACTGGTGGTATTAACGCTCCCAGTTTCCACCCAGGTGCCCTTTTTCTTAGGCATTCTTTTCTTTATTTTACTCAACATGCTGGAGGAAAATTGTCTCTGTAACTTTGTTCTCTGTCCGTTCTCCATACTCCATGTCCCTGAATAACCTATATCTGTCAAGTTTTCCTGTACCTCCCTGTACAATTTTCAGAGGATTTTTTTTTACCCACTTATTTTGACATGCAAGTTTTTAGTAGTTTAATTCTAGAAGAAAAACACATTTTTAAAATAAGTATGGAATCCCACCATGTCTTTGTTTCTCTTTTTTTATTTGTATTAAATGGGGTTTGTCTCAATATAGAGGATTGAAAGCTATGTTAACAATCTTGCAAAAACAAGTCTTTTGCAATATGTCTGTCCATTACACAGTGTCTACCATATCTCCTGTTTGCTGACAGCACCATCACCCTTGAGCCACTCTTGACAAATGTGAAGAACAAATGTCTGTTAGAAACAACATTATCTTATAATAGGACCTGTAGTATAGCTGCATTTCAAAGCAAAATGCCCCCAAAAATTCAAAGCATGACCCTTGGAGCCACTAGGGACAATTGTGAAGAACAAATGTCTTGTTAGAAACAACATTTTTTTTATATAGGACCTGTATATAGCTGCATTTCAAAGCAAAAATAGCCCCAAAAAATTCAAAGCATGAACCTTGAGCACTTTGACAATTGTTGAAGAACAAACACACACTGTTAGACACAACAACATTTTTTTATAATAGGAACCTGTAGTAATTGCCTTGCTGCAGTTTCAAGCAGCATGACCCAAAAAATTAATAAAAATGACTTTCTCAGCCACTGTTAAACAATTGTGAGGAGAAATGCCACTTAGAAGCCACATTTTCGTTCCAAAGGACCATGATTATTGCTGTTACTCTCACAGCTACATGACCCCAAAAAATTATAAAATATGACTTCACAGCACTATTAAAACACTTTGACAGGGGAGAAATAGTCAGCCACCTTAAAATCCCCATTTTCTGTTTCCAAAGGACCATGATTATTGCTGTATCTCACAGCTACATTTTAACAGGGTTGCCGCCGCAGTCCGTGTATCGAACGCGCGGTGCACTCCCGCGTTCCCCGCGGCAGTTCCCCGGCGGGACGGGGGCCCCGCGAAACGCACTGCCGGTTGTGGCGCCCACCCGCCCAATCCACATCACTTGGCCCCTCAGCTCCCGTCCGGTCCTCTCGTACCCTGCCAGCCGGAATGCGCGTGCGCGCCCCCCTAGCTCGTGCGCCCCGACTTCACTTGTCTCTTTAAATGCGACACACACACCCGGTAATTGGGTAATTGCCGGCCGCTGTCCCTATATTACAGTTTGCACACACACACAAACGTCACTTCCCTGCTGGACTATGTTGCCTCGTGCCTTACTAAAAGCGTTCCCTAAAGTGTGTTTTCTCGCCTACCGTTTACCAGACCTACTTGCAATCACGTTTTCGCAAGACTCCGAACCTCTGCCGCCTGCCCTACCTTCCTGCCTGTCCACGACCCACGAACCATTACCGCACTGCCCTGACCTTCTGCCTGCCCACGACTAACGATTCCCGGACTAAGCGCTTTTGTACCTCGCTGTAACCAACGGCCGCCACCGCAAGCATACCTCACTTCAGATGTGGACGACCTGGTAGCCTCACGCCACGAGCATCCATCCCGCATTGGGCCGTGCTTCTGTGAAAAAAACGGGGGCCTACTTAGATTCCCGTTCCCTGGCGTGGCTTAACTATCATCAGCTTGCGGTGGTCCGGCGATCCCACAACCCAGACCGCTACAGTTTAGATCCAACCATGGATCCCACCCCCAAGTTGCCCCTGCCAAGCACCGGATCTTACGGACTGGTTCTGCCCAGCAGTCCGCAGCAAATCGCACAATCAGGCACAGCAGTTGGGCCAGCCACGTCCGCCATGATGTATTCACATAGCTCCTCGCACCCACAACATCTCTCTCCAACCCTGCGAGGCCCCGTCGGTGCTCCGCTCTACGTCAGTCGTATCCTCTTGGGGCTACGTGGGACCCAATAATCGCTCCCCTTACCCCATCAGGCTTTGCCGGGATCCAAGCTCTGCCGGGTTTCAATTACCCCAGTGCTCTATGCACAAAGAACTGATTGCGGCATCCAGATTTCCTTCGCAGAGGTTAAGGTGGCCTTTCGTGACAGCCTACTATCTGGAAGGCGCCCAGGCGTGGCAACTCCTCTCTGGGACAGGAACGACCCTAGTTGACACTGCGGATCTACAGACCTCCAACCAGGATTTCCGCACCGTTATCAGAGGAGCCACCCGGCACGTGCTTCCTCTGCAGAGACCCGCCCTCTTGAAACCTTCGTTCCAAGGCGACTCCTCGGTGGGATACTATGCGGTGACAGTTCCGTACTCTGAGCTATCGGAGCTCCATGTGGAATGATAGCCGCCCTCTGTGCACTTTCGCAAAAGGGCCAGTCTAGCCGGGTTAAAGAACGCTTTGGCACAAGAGACCTCCCGTCCTCCCTAGTGAACAAATCATCTAGCAACCCGTATTGATGTAAGGTTTCGCGAGAGAGGCAGGAGGAGCTGCCATCAGGACAAAGTAGACACTGCACGCCCCCGTCGCGGTTGCTAATCAGGCACGCCCTTTTTCAGGCATCCACCTTACTTCTCTCTCAAGCCTCTGCGAGGTGGAACCCACTGCAAGTGGGACCAGGGCCCTTTACTCGGAGGCAAGCGAGAACGTCCCGTCCGAACCGAGAAGCTTATGTCTTCTACTGCGTCCAGCCCCGACCACATTCCGCAGAACTGTCCCGCTACGTCCCCAGCGTTCCGGGAAACGCTCATACCGTAGAGCTGTAGGAGAGGCGGTCCCTAGGTGCAGTTTCTTCCTCTCCACTTTGATGATGCCAGTGGAGTACATCTGAAGCTGGTTTCTTCGTTTCCGGAGTTCAGACCTTCCTTGGATTCGTGGTCTGCAGGGAACACTTCTTTTTTCTAGCCTCATTGGAAACTCGGTTCCGCATACCGTGTATCCGGCTGGAAAGTCCGCTTGCTTATAATCTTCGGTCATTGGGGAGCACCTACCCGTGACCCCATCCGGTACATAACCCACTGGTGACACCTCCGTGTGAGGCTCTGCATAAGGAAAAGATCACGTTCCACTTCTGTCCCGTGCTTTCCTCGGCGAATCCTCTTGGCTTCCCTGGCAGCAACGTCACGCCCTACCGCTCGATTGCAAGACAGGCAAGTCCTGTGTTGTGGGGACTGGAAATGCCAGAACTGTTCTTGAGTGCAACGTCCCGGTGCCTAACACTGCTCCGCCTACTCCGCTCGGTCAAGTCCGTTGCCAGGCCTGCCGGCCGAGTACCAGGACTTGGGGATATATTCTCTCCGAGAAAGAGGCTGATATCGCTGCAACCCACATGCGCCTTCACGACTTCCCTATTGACCTCCTGCCAGTAACCATTCTACCCCGCTGTCCGTAGCCAGAGACTCAGGGCCCATGTCAGCCTACAACATTGGGAAATCTGCAGAAGGATTCATTCGAAGTCCACCTCCCCAGCCGGAGCTTGTTTTTCTCGTGCAGAAGAAGATCGGGTTCCCTCCGTCCGTGTATAGACTACAGGGGTCTAATAAGAACACCCGTAAAAAAACCGCTATACCCTCTCCCACTGAGCATCAGAGCTTTTTTGACCGTCCCTCAAGGGGGCTAAAGTGTTTTCCAAGTTGGCGATCTGCGAGGAGCTAAAACCTCACTGCAATTCGGGCGAGGGGGGATGAATTGAAGAACGGCGTTTAATACCCCGAGATGGACATTTGAGTATTTCATGATGCCCTTTGGGCTCTGTAACGCTCCACGAGTTCTCAAGAACTCGTCAATGCATGTCCTTCCGGGATCCCCATGTACACCTGTGTCAGTAGTGTACACCTAGATGACATCCTGATTTTCTCCCCTCTTCGGACTCACCGGGCTCAGTACGCCAGTTCTGTCAACGTCTGCGCAGCAACCGATTAGTACGCCAAGCAGGAGAAAATGCTTATTCCATCGGACCAGCCTACTTTCCAACGACTACATACAGTCTCGCTGAAGCGCACCAAAGATGGACCCATCTAAACTCCTCCCGCGGTACTGCAGAGGCCCCCGTCCTGTCGACCGTCGGGCAATACAGCGCTTCCTGGGCTTACTTGGCGTACTATTACCCCGACAATTTATTCCCCCACTCTCCACCTTGTGGCTCCTATCGTGCCCTTACTAGCAAAGAATGCGAACCCGAGAGGCTGGCCTCCGAGGCCCAAGAAGGCTTGTGGATTAAAGGACGGCCTCTCCACAGCTCCTGTCCTTGGTTCCGGCTGATCCGAGAGCTGTTGTCTCCTGGAGGAGGATGCCTCTTCCGTGGTGCAGGGGCGGATACCTCAGCCAGAGAAGCTTCAAAGGCAAGGTTCTCACATTTGGGTTCTTCTCAAAGACACCTTTTCCGCACGCTGAGCTACACACACGCCAATGGGGACCGGGAACTCTTGGCACATCAAGTTGGCCCTGCGAGTGGGCGACATCCGCTGGAGAGGGCCTCATCCTATCAACAATCTTTACGGACCGTCAACAATTTGTTGTTCTTCCAGACTGGACCCAACGTCTAAACCTGCGCCAAGCCCGGTGGTCTCTTTTTTTTCTCACGTTTGACCCGCATATACATTTCCGGCCGCTGAGAAGAACGTCAAGGCGGATGCCCTCATCTCGTGCCTCGGACGTGGTCGTGAAGAACCCGTGTCAAAACACATCATTTCCTTCTTCCCCGAACGGTTGGTTCACCGTGCCTCCCGCAGGTCTCCAAAACATCCCTACGGCAAGACGTACGTGCCGCCACACCCTCATGAGGAAATTCTGGATGGGTGGCAATAGTCACCTTGTGGCTCGCCATCCCGGGCTCGGAAGTCTTATGCCTTTGATCTC
Source organism: Phyllomedusa bahiana (assembly GCA_025379985.1). Lineage (NCBI taxonomy): Eukaryota > Metazoa > Chordata > Amphibia > Anura > Hylidae > Phyllomedusa > Phyllomedusa bahiana. The sequence continues at coordinate 20,379 of JAODAL010028363.1, read as the reverse complement.
GCGCGGCCTAACTGAGTCCGACTCCTAGCACAGGGATGGTCAAGGAATACAAATCCCTCCGCCTGGTGAGTCACTTGTGCTCTAGGCAACAGAGTCCCACGCACAGGCCCCGCTGGCCTCTTGCATCCTCTGCTGTGCCGTGAAATCCCATGGACGCACATAGCGCTATGGACTTGTCGTCACGGATCTACCAGTCTCCTCTGGCAATGCGTCCCTCTTGGTGGTTGACAGACCCGGGTTCTCAAGATGTCCCACATTGTGCCTCTCCCCTCCCTGGCCTGCCTTCTGCCCCGACAATTGGGCTAGTCTTTTCTTCCGGCATGTCTTCGGCTTCATGGACTGCCCTCACCATTGTCTACGACCCACGGTGTTCAATTTGTTTCCGTTTCCGTTCACACTGGCAGTGTTTTGCTCCCATCTGCAAGTCAAGTTGGACTTTTTCCCATCGCCTATCACCCACTAACCTCCAAGGCAGTGTGAGAGGTGAACCAATCTCTGGGAGAAATACCTGTGTCATCTTTGTGTCCGTGACGTCAGGACAACTGAACCGAGCTGCTCCCCCGGGGTCCGAATTTGCATATAACCATTGGGACTTCGGAAGCTCCGGCGTCTTCCCCGTTTCTTGTAGTCTATGGCCGCCACCCCAACCCCCCCCCCCTTCCCCTGCTCCTAACTCGGATGTGCCCCTGTCCAACGACCAGGTTTCGGATAATCAAGGCATCCTGGCGTAGAACCTACATCTGTACTCTTGGGCCTTCGCGCCGTATTAATCTCAGTGCGACAAAAGGAAGAAGACCTGCCCCGAACGTTTCTCTCCTGGGACCAAGTTGGCTCTCTTCAAGATATGTGCGCCAGAAGGTCTCTAGTCTAAATTGGCCCCTCCGCTTCCTAGGACCCTTCAAGGCTCTTCGGCAGAGTTGAAACCCTGTGACATACAGTACAGTGCGCCGTAATTGCCGCCTCTGTACCTATATAAGTTTTCACCCACGTCACTTCCCTGCTGGATCTATTTGCCTCTGCCTTAGCTAAACGTTCCTAAGGTGTGTTCTCAGCCCTATCCCGTGTACCCGACCTCTTGCTCACGCTTTCCTTCCCTGACCGAACCTCTGGCCTCCTCCCTACCTTCCTTCCTGTCCCACGAACCACGAATCCACATTGCCGCCTCCCTGACCTTCTGCCTGCCCACGACTACGATTCCCCGGGACTACGCTTCATGTACCTCGCTGAGCACCTCGGCCGCCACCGCAAGCAAGTCACGTCAGGGGGGACGACCTGGTAGCCTCACGCCGCAGCTCTGGTGAAAACCGGGGGGCTACTTAGATTCCGTTCCCTGGCGTGGCTTAACTATCATCACACACGCTTGCGTGGTCCCGGCGGATACCACTACCCAGACCGCTACATAAACATGACACCAAAAAATTAAATATGACTCTCAAGATCTCTTCTCAGCCACATTAAAAATATTGTGAGCGGAGAAAAGCCACTTAAAAAAGCCACATTTCTGTTCCTAAGGGACCATGAATTAAGTTTATCTCACAGCAACATGACCTCAAAACCATTAACCAAGCTAAACTTATTAGAGATAAAAGTGAGTAAACATGGAATACGGTGTTGTCATGAAACTTGCTGTCTCTTTACACATCTCCTCCACAAGCAAAACCACAAAATGAACTGTTGGAAAAGCGAGAATAAAAATTTGCACTAAGAAACTGATCATTTTAAAAAAACATTTTTTCAAGAGGACCACCATTTCTGTTGAAGAGGAAATGTGAAGTAAGACCCGGCAACTAATCGGTGACCTCGGCAATTGGGCCACAACATCATCAGAGATCCCAAGCCTGATAGATCTGTGATGCAAAGTCAAACGATCCACTAACGTATTCGTGAGAAAAGCCGGAACATTATGTCTGTAATGACCACCACCAGCTTGTCTGACGGTCCGCTCTCAAGATAAGACGCTGGCAGCTAGGCAGACCAACACCTCTATGGCGCACACGACGACCAGCTCGGGCCATACGCGCCATAATGGAAACCCCAGAAGTCTATTAGAGGGTCCCGGAACACATACAACAAACATCGGTGTTGAACCGCAAGATAGTCGTGCAACCATGACTTCAAGCTGATTACTGAGTGTTGGATTTGTGCGTGCCCTGCATTGCAATGCTTGGAATGAGGTGGTAGAACAAAGATTGCCAAGGTCACCAATAGTCTTCTGCCACCTTGCCTGCTGCTCGCGCCTACGCCTGCGCGTTGGCCACTCAACTGCTGTCACTCAACTGATGTTGTTCCACCGTGAATATGGGAACGTGAAGCGACACAACAGATGTCTCCCGATGATCAATCAGCAAGGACTCCATTTCCTGCATTAACTCTCTATTTGGGTGGGTGGAAGAAAGTGGCTGAGTTTCTTGTTTTGTACCGTGGCATCCCAGGAGGGTGTGCCACCCAGTAACTGTTGTTCATCTTTTGATGCCTTAATGCGAGATCAAGTTGAAGGAAAGGAGCATCCACTCACTCAAGTGAGAGCGATGAGCCTTGATTTCCCAAGCCCTTGAGGGGCACTCTAGCAAACTTGATCTTCCTTCATCTTCCTCCCCGCCTCAAAATTCGCGCCAACAACTCTTTCCAAGCACGGACTCTGTAACATCGTGTCAAGGAATACCTCCACTTCCTCCTCCTCCTCCTCCTCCTCCGCTGCCTCCGCACAGCATCAACACAGCCCTGACTTGCCTGACATTGATTGCACCCTGAGCAGTGAATTGCGCCAACCTTGCACTAGCCGGGAACCCCGAACCACTGCCTATGAAGACCTATGAAATTGTGAAACTGTCGGGCCTGTGGATTTGACGGAGAGAAAAGGCTCCGTGTCTGCATCTGTTGTCCATCCTCCTCCTCCTCCGCTGGCGGACCTGTTTGCGTTTCAGTAGTGTCCCACCGATCGTTCCAGACGAATCACCACAATGCACATGCTGACAAGGGGCATTTGTGTCCCGCACTGACCACTTTTGGTGGCATCTTCAAAACATGGCAAGGATGTGCAGGAGTCTCTTTCACCTGCTCTCCCCACTCTCGGTGGCACCACACCCCGATGTCCGCACCGCTGCTTTGTCAGGTCAGGCCATGTGTCACTTCGTATTGCGAAGGAATCTTGCGCTGCTGCCAACAATCCCCGCCCCCTGGAGCATGTGGAGGTATGGAATTCCAGCGTGTTGCCGCCGACTCAACAATGAGAACGATTGACGGGAGGCCGAAGCTTGACGCTGCCAACGCAGCCAGGCGACGAAGCAGGGTCTAACGGCGAGAAGTGCGAACATAGACACTACGACCCTTCCTCAGCAGGCAGTCCAGACCCGGGTAAGCACTTAAGAAATTTCTGGTACGTCAAGGTTCATGACTGTGCCAGCAAGGGATTGCTCAGCCTACCGATCCTTAAGGGCGGCCAGCAATTTCGCACCGTTATTCGCACACCAACCTTGCCCTGGCACAAGGTTCATTGGCACCAAGCCAGAGAGCGCTCGGTCTCAGTTGCGAAGTAGGGGTGCCGTGCCACAGCTCCTGACCACTGTTCGTGTGGACGGTCCTCCAAGAGCAGAGATTAATTTTCAAACGGGCCTGGTTTCTCTGGGCACGTTATCCACCAGAGAACATGGGGAAAGAAACCCTGCACCATCCTCGCGGTTTTTGAAGAGCGTGCTCCGAGCCTGAGAGCCACCGGTGCACCCCCAGGACATCCACCCAGCTCACCCCGGGCACACCATTAGCTGTCACAAGAGATTATAGCGGCCTGGCCGTGCTCACATTAGTCCTTGTGTCCGGTGGTCAGGATGGACTTTTACCCCTGCCACAATATGCAGACAACGCGTCTTGTAAATTTTAAGATACACACGTGGCTGCCAGGGCACAGACAGGCTTTTTCATGGCAAAGAGATCCTGGCATCTGGTATTGGGGGGACAGGCAAGGGCCATGACTGAGTGAACCCATGTTTGATCCACCAGACCGGAAAGGGCAACTATTTCCAAATGCCACATTTCAGGCCTTTTGGCCTTTGGGATGGTTTAGGGTTAAAGTGTTTCTTCTGCTCCCAAACCTGGAAGAACAGAAGGCTGGCTGATAGACCTGGCCGCTGTTTCAAAACGGCGTGCAGGTCGTCACACTGGCGGAAGGAGAAGGGGTAGTGATGGGTCTCTGGCACACACACCTGGATGTACTCTCAAGAAGCGACCGGTGGATGCATGAAGCTGAGGCGATTCCCTATCACTGACTCAGAGAGACATGGGCAGCTGAGAACGCTTGGTGGTGGCCTAGGAGGAGGAGCGGCGACAGAGTGGTGTGACAGTGATTGTTGGCCCCGTCGGTCAGGCCTTCTTTTGCGCCAAGAGTTGCCTCCATTTCAGACTCATGCATTCGCAGCATGTGACTAGACTTTATGGTGCGTGGTTTAACCACCTAACGTTCTGCCACTACATATGCGTTTACGGCAAAGCCGGCATACGACATCGCAGGTGAATCAGAGGCTTTGGCTCAAAGAAGGCCCATGCTTGAGAGTCCTGGACCTTTTTGACGGCGTATACCGAGGAGCGAGGTTATTATCTGCGCTGACCGTAGGCGCGGAATCTATCAGCGTACTTCTGCGACCGAGCCCTCAATCCACTTTTTGAGGCGGACCCGTACTGACACTAACCCCATCCGCTTCCTCCTCGTCCAGTTGCATGAGAAGTCGCGCTCGCAACGCAAATTCATGCTGAAAAAGACCATGTGATCCGCAAAGTCGACATCCACATCATCATCAAACACAAGGTGACTTCGTCGTCACTGACATTCTGCAGCCCAGGACTGCGAGCTTTTGCCGATATCTGAACGCGGTCTCCTTCTCCTCCTCTGATGGACACTTCAGTAACTGAGAAGGTATGGAAGAGTCATGGAAAGTCCTCGTTATTAAAAAGGCAAAATTCACAGCTATTCTCAAATCCTCAAATCAAAAAACAAAATTCTGCTGGATTCAAATATAACTGCAAAGTAGATCTATCAAAAAAGCTGGGGCCCGTGCCAAATGAAAAAAAAAACCTATTTGAAATGTATTCGGAAAAAAAGGGGATTTGTTGGCACCTATCAATTCACCTGTGGTAACTACACAATTGCTGGATTCAAATTTAACTGCAAGGTGGCTCTATCAACAAATCTGGACTGGGCAAAAGTGCAAAAAACACGTATCTGTAATGTATTCGGATAAAAAAAAGGTATTTTTGGCACCTATCAATTCACCTGTGGTGACTACAAAATTGCTGTATTCAAATTAACTGCAAAGTAAAATCAACAGAGCTGGCCTGGGGCAAAGTGAAAAAACAACGTATCTGAAATGTATTCGGATAATAAAAGGTATTTTTTGGCCCACCTATCAATTCACCTGTGGTGACTAAAAATTGCAGTATTCACATTTAAGTGCAAGGTGCCTCAATGAACAAAGCTGTATTGCGCCAAAGTGAAAAAACACGTATCTGAAATGTATTCGATAATAAAAAGGTATTTTTGCACCTTTCAATTCACCTGTGGTGACTACAAAATTGCTATATTCACATTTAAGTGCAAGGTGCCTCAATTAACAAAGCTGTAGTGCGCCAAAGTCAAAAAACACGTATCTGTAATGTATTTTGATATTACAAGGTATTTTTGGCACCTATCAACCTGTGCTGACTTGCTGGATTCTAATTTAAGTACAAGGTGGATATATCAACAAAGGTGGAATGGGGCAAAATTGAAAATGAACACCTATCTGAAATGTATATTGATAATAAAAGTGGAGTTTTGCACCTAACAAAGAGCCCTGCAGTTTCTAAAAAAAGATGTGAAATCCTATAAGTTCAGGCTGCCCAATATCCAGGAAATATTCAATAGAAAACTGTTAATAATAAAGCAAATTGCAATGTCTAACACTAAGTCTTGGTGAACTTTATCCAGTATTCTTTATAGAGCTTGTCTGTGTTCGCCCACCGGGGCCCCCCCTCCGCCCCCCCCCCCGCTCCCCCTCCCCAACCCGGACTTTACAGCGGTAGAATGCTCCTTTAAAATTCTCTACCTAACTATATAAAATCTTCCAATCTCTAATCTAACTAAATTGTAAGGATCACAGCAATAGTAGAGGTTTCTCTGTGAAGAAATTTTAATAATTTCGCTGAGCTGTTTGGACACAAGCAGAGCGCACTCCTTCTGCTCTGAGATGCTGAGAGACACTGAGGCTGAACAGGAAACGCTGTTCTATGTAAAACAGGTCATGTGATTTTTTCCAGCCAATCGCAACCATACACATCCCAGTCATGACGTCGCACACACATACTCACCCTGCTCTATTCTGTAATCTGATTTGCTGGGCCCCCAAAATTACAGGAAGCGCCGAAAAAGGCGCATCTTAATAGATGATGCACAGATTTTAACCTAAATTATCACATGATCTAAAAAATCTGATCACCATAAAAACTGTGCCGATTTCAACTTTGTCGATAATAATCGCTCAACACTAATTAAGACAAACAATTAAAATATTATTGTTAAATTCTGATCTGCACAAAGATTAGCATGGGAACCCCAACCTTGTGAGGCCCTGGGAAACTGCTTGGAGAGCCCAAGTGTTAAGACAGCACTGCTCTTTACTTACATGTACCTTTTAATTATTTAATCATATTGCTGTTTGATGTATAATTATTATTCCAATAAAGATTTTTTTTTTATTTTTTGCATGCACATTATAATTTGTTGTATGCCTTCTTGCAATATTTTGATCAGCCATAACATTAAAAAGTGAATAATTATTGATTATCTTGTTACAATGATACCTATTAAGAGGTGGGATATGTTAGAAAATGTAGGGATTTAGGTGACTTTGATAAGGATCAAATTGGGATGGGTCAATGACTTTATAATGATAAATCTTCTGGGATGTTCCCAGTATGCAGTGGTTAGGGCCTCTCACAAATGGTTCAAGAAAAGAACAACTGGTGAACCAGCAACATGAATGAAAGCGCCAAAGATTCAATTATGCTTGTAAAGAGCAAAAGCTAGCCCATCTGGTTTCATCATTCAAAATAGTCACTCTAGCACAAATTTCTGAAAAAGGTAATACTGACCATGACCGAAAAATATCAGAACACAAAGTGCATTATGGATTGGTATGTTTGAGCCATGTAGCCATAGACCAGGAAAAATGCCCATACTGACGCCTGTCTAATGCCAAAAGTGCCTACAATAGCAACATGAGCATGGACCATTGAGCAAGGAAAGAATGTGGTCTGATCTGATATATTTGTGTTGCTAAACTATGGAAAAGATAGCATCAGAAAGCACCAGAGAAAGAAGGCAAGCCAGCAATGGACATGTCCATCTTGTGTGCTGGCATTCATATGAATATTGTAATGGGTGAGCAGGTAAAGCGGGTAGTGGACCCACTGGACCACTGCTGGGCTTGCTCCGAGGGGGCGTAACCAAGTGGCCATCGGGCATGGGTATCTTCACAGAGCCTTTGATGGTAAGGTTGGCTGACCCCAACAGCCACCAGGTGCTACCTCAGAGCAGTCCCCAGCAGTGGCAAGCTGATCAGACAGGCCAGAAGTGCCAATGCTAGGCACCAACAGGATAAGGGACAGAGACAAAGCAGCCTAGAAGTAAATATGTGCAGGTACAGAACAAACAGACAGACCAGAGACTAATAAGGGATGCCCAAGCAAGAAAGGATATCTAAACAGAACACAAAGTACAAAACAGACTGACCTGGAAACAACACACAGAACAATGATCAGAGACTAAGGTTATGGACTCAATGCAAGGGAACAAGTCATGAGCAGGGCACAAAACACTTGCAGAGAACAAGCAAGGAAACTCAGACAATGGAAACAGGGACAGCAAACAACTAGAACTAGGGGGGAGACATTAAGAACATGGCAAAGAAGCTCCCAGACAAAGGTGCAGACAGACACACAAGGAAAGCAAACATGGAGACAAACCAAACAGAGAATACCACAGGGGGGGGGGGACAGACCAAGAAGACAATACACAGGAACGACAACACACCAAGTGCAACAACATGACACAACAACAACATACAAAGAATCAGGCAGGGAAGTTGTGAGGAGAAGCAGGCTCGTATAAACCCACAGTTAGCGAAGGGGATATGCAAGGAAGCCCAATCGCTGCCCACTGTGGGAATTAAAGGAAGGGGAAGAGTGGCCTGCCGCCCTCCCCAAAAGAGCTCCAAGGAATAGGCAGCAGCCAAGATGGAGGAGCTAGCAATGTCGCATTAGAAAAGCCCACAGCAATCACATATGATAGCAGGGCTACAGGAGCGCAACACAGTGACACGCAACAGGAAACAGATCTGCGATAGGAACCTAGATACGACAGCGGTTCGCAGCAGAGCCGCAGCGTAGGTACAGTACGTGGCATCGGACCGTGACAGTACCCCCCTCCTAAAGCCCCCTCCTCCTTCCCATCCACAAAATGGAAATTCCACCTAGGTCTGGGGACCGAACAATCCGGGGGCAACCCCAAAACCAAACACAGACGCTGCACACCAGTAAGGGAATACCTAGGAAATGGAGGGTGCACAGGAAGAGACAAACGGTGGCACTAGGCAAAATGGAGGGGAACCCAGGGCGAAGACCCGTAAAGACCACGGGGACTCCGAAGCCCCGGCTCAGTACCGTAAGCCACGGTGACTCCCGAATGCCCCCGGGCGAGACCGTAAAGCACGGGCCACACCGAAGGACCCTCCAGCGAGACCGTAAGCACACGGGAACTCCGAAGCCCCGGGCGATACGTAAGCCACGGGGACTCCGAAGGCCCCGAGGCGAAACCGTAACCACGGGGACTCCGAAGGCCCCAGGGCGAGACCGTAAGCCACGGGGACTCACGAGCCCCCGGGCGAGACCGTAGCACACGGGGGACTCCGAAGAGGCCCCAGGCCGAGACCGAAGTAAGCCACGGGGACCCGAAGGCCCCGGGCGAGACCGTAAGCCACGGGACTCAAAAGCCCCGGGCGAGACCGTAAGCCACGGCGAAACTCAGAACGGCACCCGGCGGAGACCGTTAGCCACGGCTACTCGAAGGGCCCAGGGCGTAGACCGAAAGCCACGGCGACTCAGAAAGGCCCAGGGCGGAAGAACACACGATAAGACCACGCGACTCATAAAGGCCCCGGGCGAGACCGTAAGCCACGGCGACTCAGAAGGCCCAGGGCGAGACCGTAAGCCACGGCGACTCAGAAGGCCCAGGGTCGATCCGTATAGCCACTCGACTCAAAGGCCCAGGGCGGACCGTAAGCCATCGGCGACTCAGAAGGCTCAGGGACGAGACCGTAAGCCACTTGGCGACTCAGAAGGCCCAGGCGAACCGTAAGCCCACGGCGACTCCAGAAGGCTCCATGGCGAGGCCGAGATCTAGCCAAAACGGATGCTCTGGGCTGGACCGTGAGCTAGGCCAAACGGATGCTATGGGCTTGACCATGAGCTAGCAGCTCCCAAACACCAAAAGACCTGCCAAAAAGAAAAACCTCTCCCACACACATAAAGACAGCCAGAAACAAGACCTGCACATGGACCAAAAAACAGAGGGGCAAAATGTCAGCGGATTCCAGGCCTCGAAACTTACTGTACGGATGTGCGGGAAAGCGATAGTGGACCCCACTGGGAACAACAGCCGGCTTGCACCGAGGGGCGTAACCAAGTGGCCATCGCGGGCATGGGTATCGTTCACAGAGCTTTGATGGTAAGGTTAGCTGACCCCAACAGAGCCACCAGGTGCTACTCTCCAAGCAATCACCAGCAGTGGCAGCTGAACCAGACAGGCGAGAATGTGCCAAATGCTAGGCACCAACAGGAGATAAGGAGCTGAGACAAAGCAACTAGAAGTGTAATATGTTGCAGGTACAGAACAAACAAACAGTCAAGACTAAACGGATGCCAAGCAGAAGTTAAACAGAACCAAAGTACAAAACAGACTGACTGGAAACAAAAACACACAGAAACAAATCAAGAGACTAAGGCTAAGGACACAGGTCAAGGGACCAAGGCAGAGCAGGTGCACAAACTCAGCAGAGACAAGGCAAGGAAAACTCGGGACATGGAAACAGTTCAGCAGAAAACAAGCTAGTAACTAAGACCATTAACATGGCAAAGAAGCTCACACTACACAGGTTGTCAGACAGACACATGGAAAGCAACATGGAAGACTAACCAAACAGAGATTACCACAGGACACAAAACAAAATACATACACTGGAACGCCAACTACACCAAGCATCAACACATGACACAACAACAAAGATCAGGCACGGGAGTGTGAGAGAAAGCAGGCATATCAAACCCACAGGTTAGAAGGGAGTAGGCAGAGGTAAAGCCCAATCCCGCGGCCCACTGTGGGAATAAAGGAAGTGAAAGGGATGTGGGCCGCCGCCCTCTATAGAGCTCCAAGGAATAGGGCATCAGCCAAATGGAGGAGCAAGCATGGTCAGCAAGAGAAAGCCGCACAGCCAATCACAGATGAGAAAAGCAGCGGCTACAGGGAGCGCACACAGAGAACACTGCAACAGAAACAGATCTGCGATAGAGAACAGATAGAAAACGACTGCGGTTTCGCAGCAGAGGCCGCAGCTAAGGACAGTAACGTGCCGGACCATGACAGTACCCCCACACCTTAAAGCCCCCTCCTTCATCCACAAAAGGAAATTCCACCTAGGATCTGGGGACCGAAACAATCCGGGGGCAACCCCAAAACCAACTACAGGCTGCACAGCCAGTTACGGGGGAATACATAGAAAGGAGGCGCATCACAGGAGGAACAAACGGGCACTAGGCAAACTGGGAGGGGCGAAACCCAGGGCGAGAACTCGTACGCCACGAGGGACTCCGAAGGCCCCGGGCGAGACCGTAAGCAACGGGACTCCGAAGAGCCCGGCGAGACCGTAAGACCACGGGGACTACCGAAGCCCCATGGCGAGATCCGTGAAGCCACGGGGACTCCCGAAGTGCCCCGGGCGAGACCGTAAGCCGACGGGGAACTCCGAAGGCACCCGGGCGAGACCGTATCCACGGGACTCCGAAGGCCCCGGGCGAGACCGCAAGCCCCGGGGACTCCGAAGAGCCCCAGGGCCGAGACCGTAAGCCACGGGGAGACACCTGAAAGGCCCCGGTCGAGACCGTAAGCCACCGAGGGACTCCGAAGGCCCCGGGCGAGACCGAAACCAACGGGACACAGAAAGCCCGGCCTAGACCGTAAGCCACGTCGACTCAAAGCCCCCGGGTACTAGACGTAACCATGGCGACTTCAGAAAGGCCCAGGGCGAGACCTGTAAGGCACCACGGCGACTCAGAAAGCCCAGGCGAGACCATTGTAAAGCACACGACACCAGAAAAGCCCAGGGCGCACCAAGCCACGGCGACTCAGAAGGCCAGGAGAGACGTAAGCCACGGCGACTCAGAAGGCCCAGGGCGAACCGTAGCCACGGCGACTCACGAAGGCTCAGGGCGAGACCCGTAAGCCACGGCGACTCAGAAGGCCCAGGGCGAGACCGTAAAGCCACGGCGACTCAGAAAGGCTCAGGCGAGACCGTATCTAGCCAAACGATGCCTGTGCTGGACCGTGAGCTACAGGACCAAACGGAAAATTTCTATGGGCTTGACCATTGAGAGCTAGCAGCTACCCAACACCAAAAGACCTGCCAAAAAGAAAAACACTCCCACACAACATAAAGGACAGCCAGAAACAAACCAGCACATGGATCCAAAATAACAGAGGCAAAAGTCAGCGAGTCCCGGCCTGATCTTACTGTAATGGATGACTGGAAAGCCGGATGTGCCCACTGACAAACTGCCTCTTTGCTCCAGGGGGCGAAACCATGTGAACCATCGGCAGGGGTATCTTCACAGAGCCTTTGCTGGTAAGGATGGCATTCGACTTCCCAACAGCCACCAAGAGTAGCTCCTCAGAGCAATCCCCGCAGGCAGCTAACCAGACAGCCGAAGTGCCAATGCTAGGCACCAACAGGATAAGGGACGAGAGACAAAAGCAGACTAGAAGTAAAATATGTGCATACAGAACAAACATGACAGTTCAAGACTAAACGGATGCAAGCAATAAGGTAGAAACAGCAAAGCCAAAGTACAAAACAGACTTACGGGAAACAGCCCACAGAACAAGATCAAGACTAAAGGCATAGGACTCAGGCACAGGGAACAAGCATGAGCAGGGCAACAACACAGGCAGAGAATCAATGCCAAAGAAACTCAGACATGGACACAGGTACAGCGAAACAAAGCTAGGAACTAAAGACATTAACATGAGCAAAGAAGCTCACAGACAAAGGTTGCAGACAGCGACACATGGAAACAACATTTGCGGAGACGAACCAAAACAGAGTACCACAAGACACAAACAAAGAAGACAATACACAGGAACGCCAGACTACACCAATGCAACAACATGACACAACAACAAAGAATCAGGCAGGGGAGTGTGAGGAGAAGCATGCTTATAGCCCCAGGTAAGGGGAATTGCTGGCAGAAGGAAGCCCCATCCCGCTGCTCACTTGGTGGGAATAAAACGGAAGGAAGAAATGTGCCGCCGCCCTCTAAAGAGCTACAAGGAATAGGGCAAGCAGCCAAGATGGAGGAGCAAAGCATGGCCATCAAGAAGGAAAGCCGCACGCAACCACAGGTGATTAAGCACTGGCGACAGGAGGCACACTCTACCACTAGCAACAGGAAACAGCATCTGCGATAGAACATAGGTACGACTGCGGGTCGCAGCAGAGCCGCAGCGTAAGGCGACAGGAACGTGACACGGACTCGTGACAATATTACATTCATAATACTTGTCACATTCCAGCAATGACAGTAGAGTACTGACAAGTCGGTCGTTGGTTAGCAGTTGGATCCATTGCTGATCACGTGGCGAGAATGGTCTAGTGGAGACCCACCCATGGAGCGGAGTCTAAGGGGAACCAGTTCATCACCCCAAAGGTCGGCCGGACTTTGCTGGTTAGAGAGCCCCCAGGTCCCAACCCCTGACATGGCTAACCTGCGATGAAAGTCCATGGGGCAATGACAGGGACATAGGACATCTAGAGGATGAACTAGCAGATAAACCTAGATGTAGTAGCACAACAGGAGTATGAGGTAGTAGCAAGACAGTTTACAGGACAGGAACAGCAGGAGTAAACGGGATAGAATCAGCAGGGAAATATCGCAGAATACCAAGACAGGTCAAACAGTAGAATTACAGCAGGTATCTGGACATGTACAACGGTCAGGAAATTCAGCAGGTAACTGACAGGATACAAGGAAAAACAGCAGAAAAACGATACCAGGTGGATCAGGACTTCCAGATGGAAACCACAAACTGAACCAAGCATCTCAGGGTTTAAAATCCTAAATAGCAGACAAACCCAGGATGCAGGTCAGGAGCTCTGATGAACAACACAATACAACCAAACAACAATGAAACTGATACTGAAGCAATAGATATGGTATGCTCACACGGTGTAATCTGTACGCGCCACAATTACGCAGTGTGTATTTACGGTATTTTACATGATGTTGTTGAGTCCGTGTAAACATACCTTTTAGATACGTGTTTGGATCTGTCTGTCGGACCTAATAAATAGAAATGTGAATCTTTACCATTGCTTTTAATATGAAACATGCAAGCGTGGCGTTCAGCACGAGTGATCACCGATTCGCGTCTCACTAGCATCTTTCGGATCCATCTTTCGGATCCGTTCAAGAATTGACATGTCCAATTCTTGGTTCAAAAGACTCAGCAGTAAACCCTAATTTTAAGCTATAGGGTGCGCACCCTGCTGCATCCAACACGCATCCAACAGCACCTGTCATGTTAGATAATGTGTTGGGGCTCCGTATAGGACCGATCCACCAAACGTTTTTTGCGGATGCGAATTTTCAGATCTACAAATACGGATCCAAAATCGATCCAAAAAACACTGTCATGAACACCCCTAGAATACGTGTTGACCACCGGCCGACCCCGATCAATTTGCATTTTCAGCGGACCGTAAATCCCTGCAAAGAAGTGATATGTCACTTCCTCTCTCAGCGTTACTGATCTATTGTATGCCAGGGATAACAAGAGTAATTTCACAGTTCTCTATGAGAGCTATGAATCACATAATTGTGGCACGCATCTCGACGTATTTAAAGCGCAAAACGTGACAAACATGCACACTGCAATTACGCCTTGTAGAACATCCCTTAAAGCCAGGTTAACAGTCAAGAGGGCAGCAATTGAGCTACTGTCCTGTCTACTTAAATAGCAGAAAGCTGGCGCGCGCACCTAAGAGGCCATAACACAGGACCACCCAGGGACGAGATTGAAAATATTGGTGAGTACTATAGGAACCGTTGGGCGACCGTCGCCAAACTCGTACGCTCACAGCAGCAGGACACAGGGCGCCGCGTGGCCCACCGCACAGTGGAGCCGTAGCGGAAACATGACAGGTATGGACACCCGAACGTCTGTGGTCAGGGACCGTGAGCGTGAACCAAGACATTACCACCTACATAAATTGTTGCAGAATAAGTATAACACATGCTATTGCAACATATTAACTTATGATAAAAATACCACAAGGATACCTTTATAGAGGTCTTGTGGCAAATCAGAGCTATTTAGAGTGGACTACAGAATGTTAGAAGGTATTTTAATGTTATGACTGACCAGTGTATATAAAAACAGAACATACAAAAAATGTAAATTTACTTACGGAAGAGTGATGTTGAAAGCTCTTTGGTCGATCACACAAGTGTCACGATGCATCCATTGTCCCTGCCCGGACCACGGACACACTGCGTGAATGTGCTCCCTTGTCCATCGGCCGTACACTCACCTCTACCCATCTCTCCTCAGCTCCCTGTCTCTGATCCATAGCTGGTGTATAGTGTGATACTCCATTCCCTAAGGTGCCCGTACACAGGCAACTGTTAGTTTAAAGTGCCAGAACTACAACCCCTCTCAGTTTGCTTTGACCCTATCGCTTGCCATACGGGGTTTTAAAGTAACTTTCTTCCCATTTCCCCTGCCTGTGGTGGGTTTCTCCCCAAATCGTTTTTTTTTTGCCGGGGCTTTTGTGTTTTTCTGTTTTGACCTCCTTACAGATTTCTGACTATTCTTCGTCTGCCACCTACCTTGCCTGGGAGTCTGTGCCCCCAACCCACTTTCCTGTGCCCCCTTCAGCGTCACCACTATGGCCATATCGGGGGGGGTTGGGCCCTGGAGTTTCCTGCACCCAAGTCCACCCGCCTTGTGGCAGCCCTTGGTAAATAGGTAGATTTTTCTTAGATCCGCTCTTTGAATGACAATGCCTTTTTTTCCCAAGAGCCCCGGGGGGACCACTACCTGCCCGTGACAAGCATCACCAGAGGGGGGACGAGGGGTGGGCAAGGAGGCGATCGCCTGGGGGCCCTACCTATGCCTATCCTGGGGGCGTGGGCACCCCCCAAACCCTCCCCGGGGGCTCCGGGCCCTCCCGGGCCTGAAGCCCCGGGCGGTCTTTTGACGCTTCTGCACGAGAGCGAGCCTCCCTCTCTGCAGACAGGTCGACCGCTCCCCCGGGGATCGCGGCCCTCCGGTAACCCACAGGGCCGCACAGCGGGGCCGCGGCCCTCACAGCGCTGAGGACCTGCCGCGGCTCCGGCGGCTCAGCTGGGCTTGAAATAAGTATTTCTCGCAACGCGCCTCTCCTCAGGGCACAGGGTCTAGGCCGTGCGCCCGGGGAGTGCCGGAGGAGTCCCCGACGCGGAGGGGGGGCCTGAAGGGGAGCGCGCCCCGAAGCGGGAAAATAGAAGTTGTTATTTTTGCCTCCCTTTGGCCCCCTATACGCCGCCTGTGGCCCCTAACGCCTGTGGGGCCCCCCAAGCCTGCCTGTGGCCCCAAACCCTGCTAGGGCCCCCATACGCCTGCCGACCCCCCTACCCTGTCTGGGCCCCTAACCTTTTCCTGTAGCCCCATATCCTGCCTGTGGCCCATAAAAGCCTGTGGCCCCCATAGCCTTCGGGGCCCCCATATGCCTGCCGTGGCCCCCAAGCCGTTTGGGCCCCCCAACCCTCCCTGGGGCCCATACACCGCCTGGGCCCCTTTACCCTGTGTGGCCCCATAGCCTGCCTAGCCCCCAAAAACGCCTCCTTGGCCCATATCCCCCCTACCCCCCATACCCCCTCTGAGCCCCAACCCCCCTGGGCCCCCATACGCCTGCCTGGGGCCCCCTTTCCAAAATCCCCGCCCCCCCCCCCTTTGGTGGCCCCTTACGCCTGCCTTGGCCCCATGCCGCCCGGCCCCCACACCCTGCCTGTGCCCCATTCCCCGCCTGGGGCCCTTACCCTCTTGAGCCCCCATCGCCTACCTGAGCCCCAAGCCGCCTTGGCCCCTTTTTCCCCCTACCCCCCGTACCCTGCCTGTCCCCCCCAATGGCTGCTGACCCCGTCCCCCTGTTTTGAGCCCTATACACCTGCCTGAGCCCCCATATTTGTGCCGTGGCCCCTAGCTATATACTGCCGGGCCTCTATAGCTATATCCCTCCCTGTGTGCCCCTATATACCTGATGGCCCCATAGCTATATCCTCCCCTGGGGCCCCTTTTAACCTGCCTGAGTCCCCTATACCCCCATTTTATACCTCCTGAGAGTGACCCAATCTATATTAAACCTTTTTTTCCCCTGAGAGTGACCATTAAAAACCTGCCGAAGTACCCTATATCTAAATACCGCCGAGTGCCCCTATATCTAAACCTCCTGGATGACCCTATGTCTATTTTCCCTGCCTGAAGTGCCCCTATATTTATAACCCTTTACTTCAAGGGGGAAAAATAACATATCCCCTCCCTGACTGAGGGGGGCATTTTAAATTTGCTAATGAGGGGACTTATATACCTATATTAAGGAGTTACGGAAATGTGGGATTCTAAGATATTTGTGTCCAAATCTCAGGGGCGAGTATTGGCCGGGCAACAGCGAGGGTGTGAAAAGGGTGGGGAAAAAAGAAAATAACGACGCTGATCAAAAAAAGTGTTCCCCTGAGTCACTAAATGTAATGCAGTGTAACATTAATGTCTGCAAGGTCTACATACAATAGTATCTCCACTATCTGGTACTGTATGGGGTGGTATATGTAACAAAACTGTGTTCGCGTAGTCACTGTGGGGGCCGGTTTTGGGCAGGGTCTGGCAGGGTTATTTTATCCTTAAGTAGAAAAGTTTTGGATCTTGGTTTTTAGGGATGTTTTTTAGTAAAATTTTTTCTGGTAATTTCTCCTGTATCGGTGTATTTTTTGGTGATGTTTTTAGGGGGATTGCACCCTCAATGGGGGGGAGCGATTTTGAAAAAGCAAAATTTTTCAGGGCTGTTTTCATTGTGCATACTCTGAGGGGAAAGGGGCAGGTCTATGTGGAAGTGCAGAAAATTAGTGACGGACCTGGCGCAGGGGGGGAAAGGGAATTAGTGTTGTGTGGGGGGGCATTTTTGGGGGGTAGGGGGGGGGGCCCCTTGGTGTACTTGCTAGGGCACCAAAATGCCTTGTCTCGGCCCTGGCAGTCACTGTGCAGGTAAAGTGAAAAATACTGGAACAATACTAGGCATAACCAAAATTGAATAGACTTTTTGGGAGGGGTTTGGGCAGGCTCATTCTTCTCTAGTTCTGTGCAGGGAAGGGGGGAAAAGGAGATGGAAACTACTCTTTCCCCATTGTCAATTGATTTTTTAAATTTTTTTCCCTTTTTTTTCTGACATTAGTTTGCTTTAGTTGAAGATGATTCATTAAGGTAACCCTGCTTTTTGGGAAAGTATTAAACCATTACTTTCCCGAATATTTAGTTATTACTAATATTCCCAGGTTAGTTTTTTTTATTTTTTTCTTCCCGTTTTTAATGTTTTTTTTTTTTAATGTCCCCTCTCTTTTTTTCCCCTCCCATCCTGGACTCTTTTTGACTACCCTTTGTGACTGTGTTCCTGTTGTGTCACTTTTCAATTACCTGCAAAAAATACAGTTTTCAGCAACCCTTTTCTACAATCACAGGTTTCCAGCCCAGAGCCTGAATACCCCCTTTTTCATTTGCTCATGTTATTTCAACCTCAAAAAAGTCAGTATTTTTTTCTTGATGCCAAAACCCAAATAAAAAAATATTTTTGCTACCTGGTCATTACAAAATTCTGTAGTATTTTTTTTGCATGTGTACCAAAATTTAAAATCATTGGGGCAGTGATTGAAGGAATAAAAGGGGGAAATTTTCTTTTCCAAATACAATAAAACCCAGTATTTAAAATTACGAGCCCCCAAACAATTTTTTTATCTCACGGGTTTAAGGACGATACACAATGGCACACAAAGTTTATTTGTAGACGATCCCTATTAAAAGCCCAAATAGGCCCTCTCGTCAGCTTTTGTTTTTGTTGGGGAACTTTATTTGATGCTTCAGAAATAGGGATCATGCAATACCAAGTGCAAGAGGAAAGTGATAAAAACCCGGGGAAAAAAGGGACAAAAAATTTCCAGATGAGAAAAGGGGGTGTAGACACCAGTATCGGCCCCGCAAGGGCCACCTACCCCAAAAAAGACTCACAGTTTGGCAAAAAGCAGGGGGGGAGGGGGATCTGTCCCTTTTGCAACCAAAGAAATTTCCCTTCCACAAAATTTCCCTTTTGGGGGATCCAAGAGGGGAAAAAATACAACTTTAAACCCTTTTTTTAAAAAGTAAATAAACTTCATCCTTATTATCTTGGGTTTTAAAAGGGGTTTTTTAATCACTACAAAAAATTATTTTTCAACATAAAGGGGAAACATTAAAATTTTAAAACTTTTTTAAATCCCCTTTGGTTTAAATAGTTTTTAAATTTTACTCAAAAAAAAGGCATTTTTATGTGCTTTTGAGTCCCAGGAAAAGGTTTTTCTATAAAAACCCTTCATATCAACCGGGTTTTTGGGGACCCCTTGCAGGGGATGTTTATATATTTTTGGGGATTTAAATCCTAATGTGCTTTTTTTACTCTGTTTTACTAAATTTAATCTGAAATTTAACACTGTAAATTATTAGAAAAATCAATGTCATTTTAAACACTATAACAACTTCAAGGGGTTAATGGGGTACACAAAAAACAAAAAATGACAACCTGGGGCAAACAAGGGGGGGGCCAGAGTTTAAAAAACCTTTTAATTGGGCCTTTGGGGATTTTCATAACGGGTTTCCTGTTCACAAGTTTTTCAGCTCTGGATTGAATCTAGCCCGGGAATATTTCCCCATTACCTGCACCCTAAAGTCTGGGGAGAAACTATATGCCAAAATTCTTATAAAAAAGGGGGAAAGACCCTGACGCTTTTTGGACTGGAAATACTCTAAAACCCTTAGTATATGAAAAAAAAAGAAAAATGACAAGCCCCATACCAGTGATGTCTACGTGCCTTCACCACCTACCCACAGCTAAAACAAACTTTTAAAACCAATCATTTGGGGGCAAAAAAGGGAAGCCCTGAGTTTTTAAAACAGATCGGGGATTCTGTGACGCACCCCCAAACCTTGCTCCCAAGCTTTTTGTAGGTGTACGGGAAATTTTTGTGCATTTTAAAAAGGGCCTATTCCCATATAACCCAGAAAAACAGAAGCTGTTGTTTTAAACTCCAAAATTTTCTCCTCCTTTTCTTTCGCATCGAAAACCCAAAGGGGAAACCCCCCAACATCGGGGCAGTGGGGGCTACATCTTCCATGTTTTTTGGGGGGAAAAAGGGGAAAAAAACACAAACCCTACATCTTCAATCACCTTATCACTGTGATTTCCCAGGGGAGCATAGGGACGGGGTAAAAGCCACCGTAAATCTAACTAAAATTTCCCAAACCTTTGCCCCCTCGGGGTTATCACATTGAGGGGCATACACTTTTAAAAGGGGGGGGCAGAAAGGGCGAACTCAGGGAAACCCCCTCAGTGGGTTAAAAGGGAAAAGTGTGTTTAAACAAATAAAAAAGGGTATTCCCCGGCTCCCCTTTGAGTTTTTTCCCAAATCCCCGGGTAATTTCCCTTTTTCCCTATGCATTTTGGGGGGTTCCTCAAAGGGGAAAAAAATTCCCAAAAAAGGGCCCAAAGTGGGCCAGGAAAAAAACTAAAAAAAAATTGTAAAAAAGCACAAAAAATCATTCTCACCAGGGGAATAAAACCCGGTTTTTATTCAAATTTTCAGCACTAGGATAAAACAGTAGTGGTGTGACAGAAAGAAAAGGGAAAGCTTTTCGGGAAAAAATCCCTGGGGCCCTTGTTCCCCAGTGTTTTCCGTTCAGCTTGGAGTGTGGTTATATATGAGAAACCCTCTACGTTTTGAATAAAGTGATTTCCGTTTTTTCCCACT
>JAODAL010028362.1:0-53453 GCA_025379985.1 Phyllomedusa bahiana | reverse complement strand
ATGGAAGAATAGTAAGGGGCATTCCTTTCCCTACAACTCAAGCAAAAAGCCTCGTGGATTGAGGGCCTTATTAATGGGTTGGGCCGCTGGAGCCTAGGTGTTGACCAGGGGAAAGTACCTCGTTAACAGATTGACTATGCTCGCCGTTATGTGTGTCTACAAGAAGCGGGGATAGAAGTGACAGCTATGCGGATTCTTACTTCT
Source organism: Phyllomedusa bahiana (assembly GCA_025379985.1). NCBI lineage: Eukaryota > Metazoa > Chordata > Amphibia > Anura > Hylidae > Phyllomedusa > Phyllomedusa bahiana. The sequence goes on along the minus strand of JAODAL010028362.1, from coordinate 53,249 downwards.
GCAAATATACTGTACATGATACACTGTTTTTGATTATGTTTTTATTTTATTTCTTGAAAGACAAAATGCTCAGAACTGTATTTTCAATCATATGTTGTAAAGTTAATATGTGGAAAAGCAATAAAAATTAGTTTTCAAAAATAGTCACCTTTATAAAAGACTCCTGTTCCCAGACTCAATTAATCAGTCAGACTCTAATCTCTACAACATGGGTAAGACCAAAAAGCATTCTAACGATGTCAGGGACAAGATCATAGACCTTTGAGATTCTTAGTTCACATGTTTTGATCAAAAATGTTAAAGCCATCACCGACTTTTAATGGGACCCCAATGCAGATGGTCCTACACTGTTCATACCTCTCTTTTGAGTCCAATTCAGACTTCTCAATTGGGTCATCCGACCTCCATGATCCAGAGAGAAAAAAAAAACAGCTTTATAAGTATACCGCACTGGTCTAGTAACCTGTGGAGATGGGCAAGGTGCAGAAAACCAAAATGGAGGCATCCACTCCTCCCTGTATAAATTAGAAGCAATATGTGCCAAATGCAACGATTAGTTCTGCACAAAAAAACATTTCTGAAAAACACACAATTTTGAACACCAGTGTACACGGGCATGGCGTGGTAAAATATACACACACTCCAATATCAGTAGTACACCATCAGCAAAAAGAGCTATCAAACGACATGGAAACCTGCAAAAATGCATTAATGCTATCTACAAATACATGAAAAAAAAACTTTGAGGTTCTTAGTTCACATGTTTGATCAAAAATGTTTAAGCCATCCCCGACTTTCAACGGGAACCCAATGCAGATGGTTCTACACTGTTCCTACCTTTCTTTTGAGTCCAATTTTGAGTCCAATTCAGACTTCTGAAATTAACCTACCCTTAAAATTATAGATGGTTCATGTCTTTGTCAGTGGGCAAACTTACACAATCAGCAAGGGATCAAATAATTACAGTGTGTACAGAAAGTATTCAGACCCCTTTAAATTTTTCACTCTTTCTTTCATTGTAGCCATTTGGTAAGATCCAAAAAGTAAATTTTTTTGCTGATTAATGTACACTCTGCACCCCATCTTGAGAGAAAAGAAACAGAAATTTAGATATTTTTGCAAATTTATTAAACAAGAAAAACTGAAATATCTCTTGGTCTTAAGTATTCAGACCCTTTGCTCAGTATTAAGTAGAAACACCCTTTTGAGCTAGTACAGCCATGAGTCTTCTTGAATGATCAACAAATTTTTCACACCTGGGTTTTAGGGTCCTCTTCCATTCTTCCTTGCAGATCCTCTTTAGTTCCCTCAGGTTGGATGGTGAATGCTGGTGGGCAGCCATTTTCAAGTCTCTCTAGAGACGCTCAATTAGGTTTAGGTCAGGGCTCTGGCTGGGCCAGTCAGGAATGGTCACGGAGTTGTTCTGAAGCCACTGCTTTGTATTTTAGCTGTGTGCTTAGGGTCATTGTCTTGTTGGAAAAAGCCTTCGCCCAGTCTGAAGTCCAGAGCACTCTGGAAGAGGTTTTCATCCAGAATATTTCTGTACTTAGCCGCCTTCATCTTTCCTTCAATTGCAACCAGTTGTCCTGTCCCTGAAGCTGAAAAACACCCGCATAGCATGATGCTGCCACCACCATGTTTCACTGTTTGGATTGTATTGGGCAGGTGATGAGTTATTTCTCATCGTCGTGGAGTCCTTCATGTGTTTTTTGGCAAACTGTATGCGGGCTTTAATATGTCTTGCACTGAGGAGAGGCTTCTGTCGGCACACTCTGCTATAAGGCCCCGACTGGTGGAGGCTGCAGTGATAGTTGACTTTGTGGAACTTTCTCCCATCTCTCTACTGCATCTCTGGAGCTCAGCCACAGTGGTTCTTGGGGTTCTTCTTTACCTCTCTCACCAAGGCTCTTCTCCCACGATTGCTTAGTTTGGCTGGACAGCTGGTCGATGAAGATTTGTGGTCGTCCCAAACTTCTTCCATTTTAGGATTATGGAGGTCACTGTGCTCTTAGGAACCTGAGTGCTGCAGAAATTATTTTGTAACCAGGGCCAGATCTGTGCCTTGCCACAATTCTGTCTCTGAGCTCTTTGGGCAGTTCCTTAGACCTCATGATTCTCATGTGCTCTGACATGCATTGTGATTATATTGACAGGTGTGTGCCTTTCCTAATCAAGTCCAATCAGTTTATTTAAACACAGCTGGGCTCCAATGAAAGAGTAGAACCATCTCAAGGAGGATCAGAAGGAAATGGACAGCATGTGAGTTAAATATGAGTGTCACAGCAAAGGGTCTGAATACTTATGACCATGTGATATTTCAATTTTTTCTGTTTAAATAAATTAGCAAAAATATCTACATTTCTGTTTTTTTTTCCTTTCAAGATGGGGGGCAGAGTGTACATTAATGAGCCAAAAAATGAACTTTTTTGATCTTACCAAATGGCTGCAATGAAACAAAGAGTGAAAAATTGAAAGGAGTCTGACACTGTATAAAACTCTGTTATTTGTTAAATTCACCTATCAACAACCTAGATGTCCCCATAAAATAAGTTAATTTTTTATCATGTGACAGTCATAAACTGCATCTCTCTGTCTAATAATATGATTCAAATAAACCTATCCAATTTTTTTTAAAATCAACCTATAAACACCCTATGACATCCTAAATCTACCCAATAAAATAATATACTAATAATATTAAATAAAAACAATAAATACATTTTTAATAGGTCAATTTACACCACATGACTAAAAAACTACACCCCTGTATAGTATTTAAGTTCACTATTAAACCAGTTTGAAGCAAACCATTTTGGTTCACAGCAAAGACAATAGAGAATTTGATCCACTGAAAACAATGTCAAGCAGCAATGGCAACCAATTTGCTCCCGGCCATCGGGCACCACCCATAATGGCTGCCGATTGGGCAAACAGGCTCATCCTCACTGATCGTGAATTACAAGCATTACTGACAATCTGTTCAAAGGAACTGGAGCATTAGTGTAGGAGGGTAATTACATTTTGAAGGGTTGCAGGTATTTTTTTCATTTTAAATGGTGTGTTTATACTGTGTATAGCTAGGATACGTGAAAGGTTTGACTAAATGCTTATCGTTCCATGTTACCGGCAGGGATCTCTGTTTGGTTGCAAATCCATTTAGCAATTGTACTTAGAGGTTTCTGCATGTTGTGCATTTTCTTACCCTCCTGCAGGTGTGTCATTATCCTGTAGATAGGGGGACATGTATGAATCCAGGCGCTGACAGGCCAGTTCTAAATAGCTTTGAGGCAGTGTAGAATGTTCCAGAATGTATGAACCTCTTCTTCTGCAGGTCATACATACACTCACAGTCTAGTGCCAATATGACAAGTCTTGCTCAGGCAGATCACCTTTAACTTGGTCTGATGTTCTCCGCCTAGATTTGGCATCAAAGAATCATGAATGTGTCTACTTCTATGAATGTGGTGCGACACCCCCAGAACTCCCCAAATTTTGGCGCACTAAAACGTTTCTTTGGCGCATTAGAAAGGCACTTATCGCGCCAAAGTTTGGAGTGCGCCTGTTCATACATTCTTTTTGGCTCAAAGTACACCAGAAAACTGGCGCAGCCCCGTTCATACATGTCACCCAAAGTGTCAGTGTCGTTATTGTCCTATCCCCCTAGTGTCAGTATGTCTTTTTTATGTGGGTGTTTTTATTTTCTAGTTTAGGTAGAACAATAGATTTGACCTGTTTTTTTTTTTGTTTTTTTTTTTAATTATTATTATTTTTTTTTGTTTAGGAAAGAAGTCATCAAAGACAATACCGCCAGTACTGGCTCCACCCTATCAACCTCTTTCGTAATAACTGTGGCCACATTGGCAATCTGCATATTGAGCTGAGAAGGTATGTCCAATTTCAAAAACAAATTGATCCTTGAAATAATATTTGATATATTTCATTTTTCTTTTGTTTTTTTCTACAGCTACCCTGAGAAGTTTCACGACTTCACGAGGATGTCCCTGGAGGCTTTGACCGGTTGTTGGAGATCATGTCCAATCTCTCCAGCATCAGGACACCAACATGAGGACATCCATCGTTCTGACTGATCAGGTTGCGGTAAGTTTTTAATTTTTTACATTTTTTTTATTATAATTGTTTGACTTCAATCAGGTATCTGATTCTAACCAAAGAAATATAGGTTTTTAATTGTCACAATTTTTTTTTTCTAATTTCTGGCAACAGGGGAGAGTTATGCATCACACTTGCAGCCCGTCTCAATGCCAAGCCCAACCCAGGAGATTCGGTTGCAGGTAGCCAATTTCCTCAACTGCCGTCAACATTAAGCACATATACGTGTACAGCAGCTACCGTGATCATGCTTTAACTACAAAAAGTATTTTTCAGTGGTCCTGATGATCTTGGCTGATGCACAGAATACATTTGTTGCTATCGACGCCTATGGAAGCACTGGGGACTCCCGGGCACTGCTAAACTCTGAGTTTGGGAGGCAAGTGCTGCAAGACCAAGTGACTCTACCCACACCAAAATTCCCCTTCCTCCTGGTAGCGGATAGGCATTTCCATTATTGAACAACCTGCTGCACCCATACTCATGGAGGGGACTGGATGCTTGGAGGACGGTTTTAAATAGAAGGTTGAGCTTCGTGGAGTGCACCTTCGGTATTATAAGCGGTAATTTGAGGGTCTTCACAACTGCAATGGAGGTACAGACAAGTTTTGGTGAATCTCCATCCACCTTGGACCTCGGCCACCAAACCAACACCGCTGCAGGGGTGTGAGAAACATTCACAGACTATTTCATGTCCCCGGAAGGTGCCGTACCTTGGCAATTTTCACAGCCTTGGTAAGCAGCACTTGTTCCGCCAGGAGTGATGGATCTCCTCCAGTCAAAGGCCTTCATGTACGAAGCTTGTGTGGATTCCTCCAGAGAAGTCCATTGAAGAAAAAAAAAATAAAAATTCCAATACTATGTTAAAAAATAAAAAAAACCTTCTAATTCAAAAGTGGTGTGGTGTCTTTGATTTTTTGTAAAAAGTTTCTTGGGGTGGGAGATTCTCAGTTGCCCATGGCAACCAAACAGCTACACTTTCATTGTCCATAGTGTTAAAAAAATGAAAGTGCAGTCCTATTTGGCTGCTATGGGCGACTAAGAATGTTCTATCCCTAGACAGTCTCCCTGTTTGCGGACCAATGCACCTCAAGTAAGTAACATGAGTAGGGGTGTGATATTCATAGTTGCCCATAGTAACCAAAGAAAACTACACTATGCTCTGTTTGCTTCCTCAGGGCAACTGTGAAAGTCATTAAACATATTTGTTAATATCAAAATTAAAGATTGTAAAAGAAAAAATAAAGACATGAAGCCAATTATTTTTTAAATCACAAAGTAATTTTTATTTTTAAATTCCCATTTTAACATTTAATAAAAATGTAACCACTCTCAAAACAAGCTCAATCACCCCTACCCCCTAATTAAATTAACCCGCCTGCACACCAGAAAAAAAGATTTACGGGGTTTTTTTTCAAAAATTTCCACCGCATTCCGTACTGCACACAAATAAAAAAAAAAGTGCCTAAAAAGTGTGGGGGCCTATTGTTAGGTGGGGTCAGTGAATGAGGAGTGGGAGCTTTTTAACAAAGTAAGGAAACCGCTGCTACTGGGGTGTGAAAATTCAGGATAGGTGTGTGCGGGAGGGGCCGGAGGTGGGGTAGGTGCCTTGAAGGTACTTGTGGGAAAGGCAGATGGTGGGGGATAGAATGAGTAGTGAAGTGTAGTTGTACGAAATGCAGTGGGGGGTTTCACACATGAGTGAAGGGAAGAGGATTTTTACTGAGCCCAGAGTACCATTAGAGAAACTGGATCTGATCTCCGATCTTTGGCAGGGGGAGGCTGAGGCCATAGACTGCCAACGCAGCACAAATCAATGCTAGTAGGTTTTCATGCTCATGGGTTTGCAGTTGGTAGCAGCGCTCTGCAAACCCAGCAAAATAATTGTCAAAACTGTCATGCACGCCATCCCTGGGTACAAGGAAGTAAGTTCAGACTGAACGTCTGACATTACTTCCCTTGCACAGAGGGTTCTACCACTTCTGCCATGAGTCCGTAATGGGGTGGGAGTTGGCTGTTTAGGGAGAGGGGCAGGAGATGAAGTAGGGGTGGGCTAGAGGTGGGAGGCAGCAGCTGCAGCAACCATTGGTTCAGGTGAGGTACTAATGGACACTGCTGCTCCTTGGGATCCATCTGCTTTGATCCCGAATGGAGGCCCACCCCCATAGCGCCACCAGATGTTTTTGCTCCCCCTCAGCTTCATACAGGCTGGGTATCTCCCCCAGCTTATGTTCCTCCGGCTGCTGAGAGGACTCCACCTGCTGACTTGTGTTTTCAGATGATGAGAAAGAAAAAAAAATTAATGTACATAATATAACATTTTTTAAAACACATTAGACTTTGAAGGCACATTACTAGAATTTGCCTTCAAAGCCTAATATTTATTTATTTTTTTTTACACAGTGTTCAAAAAAATAAATAAAAAAACTGTATAAATTTCGGGCAGCGGCATGGGGAAAATCAGTTTCGATTGATGTGGAAATATTCGTCGTTGGAAGGAGGACCCGCTTGGCCCTTAATGTTCTTTTTTCTGCCACTAGATGAAGCTTTCTGGATTTCGTGTTTTAGATAAATAGAAATAAATAAATATTTACTTTATGCAAATATACTGAAAGATTTTCAACTTTAAATTTGCAACTTACCAATATCCCCCCTGCCTCTGGCTATTGTACCTGTCCCAGGGCACAGCAACTGGGGGCCGGTTGCTGTACCCAGCAGATGTTTTGTCCCAAAGACTGTTTTGTCCCAAAGACTGGGATGGGCATGAACCTGAAAGACATAAATAAAATTAAAAAAAAAATTGTTAGAAATCATGATTTTTTAAAAAGTATTATTAAATGTAGTAAATCATACAATAATGTGTAAATAACTTATAGGCAACACTAAACAATAGCATTTTATGCAAGGTTACCCATAGCAAGCAGATGGCAGAAGCCTCCTTGTGCTGCGAGTGCAAGAACTAATGTATGACTGCAAACGATGGCCTACAAGCAGTCGGCGATCCTATGCATACTGTTTTACATTAGCAGAGCATGGTGCATCTGCCATGTGATAGGTAAAACACAGCAACCATGCCAGCTACACTACTACCCTATACTTGCACTAACTAAATTAATTATCACAAAGCAATTGCTAACTTAAATTACACTAAACAATAGCATTCTATGCGAAACTAAAAATAAATGCAAAAAAGACAAAATTAAATTACTAGACATTTTTAAATTTAACGTACCTCTGAGATCAGAGACCCGACATCCATATCCATCTGGCGATACGTGGGCTGGCGAGACATGATTCCTTCTCTCCTTCACTCATGTAGTTGTAGAATGAGGCAGTTGGGGTACAAATTTCATCAAAAAAATTAAGCCCACCCAATTAATTGATTCAAAATCTAAGCAAAACACAGGCCATCACATTTGGACCCAATGGGCGACATGTATGATCGGGATTTGCGCCTGTTTTCTGGCGAAAACAGCGCCTCACCGATCCGAATCCCCTGTTGGACGCAGGGCTGCGATGTTAGACGCAGCCTTTGCCACTTTCGGCTGCACCTAACATGAAGGGGCGCGGTGTGGGCGTTCTGGGGCGGGACGCGGCAAATTAGAATACTCTGAGGCATGTATGATCGCGGTCGGCAAAGGCGGCATGGGAGCTCTCGTCAGCTCCGACATGCAGACCTAGTTGAAGTTGGTCTAAATGATCCGGAGGAGGCGAAGTGAAGATGGAAAAGTAACATGAAGGAAACCCTATAGAAGATCGCAAAAGAAAAAACATCTCAACCTCCGCTCCGTGAGGCATGGAGTATAAATTTCCAAAAATCGTTTTTATTATGTGTAAAACATTATCAGAAAAAGAGCTCAAACCTTCTAAAAAATACATAAATAAAATCACTTTCAAAAAATCTATAACGGCGCTACATCAGAAATTAGGGTATTGGAAATTGCCGGGAAATACAGTAATTCAAATTCTTTAAGCTCTTCTCATTGGTCAGCAGAAACCAGCCAATCAGAATAGGAGCGACAGTGACCCATTAAAACCTATGGAGAAGTATTACCAATCAAATTCAAAGGCGGACAGTCAAAAATACAGTAAAATGCAGAAAAGAGCTGATTGGTTGAACTAGCGGGGGCTTGGCAATCCTGGCCAATCAAAAGGAGCGACAGTGACCCATTATAACCTAATGGAGAAGTATTGACCAATCAAATTCAAAGGTGGGACAGTTCAAAATACAGTAAAAATGCAGAAAAGAGCTGATTGGTTGAGCTAGCGGGGGCTTGGCTATACCGGCCAATCAGAGCGCGAGCTACTTTGTCCCATTGTAGTCTATGGCCAGATCGGGGCAATGAAATTGCGGCTCTCAGCGCCATGAGGCATGGAGTATGATTTAAAAAAATCGTTTTTATTAGGTGTAAAATATTATCTGAAAAGAAACTTAAACCTTCTATAAACATAAATCAATCAATCCCAAACAATGCGTTTGTCGCCGAGAACGGCGCTACATCAGAGTTGCGATATAGAAACATTGCCGTGGAAATACAGTAATACAAATTCTGTAAGCCTTCTCTTTGGTCGGCAAAACCCTGCCAATCAGAATAGGAGCGACAGTGACCCATTATAACCTATGGAGTAGTATTGACCAATCAAATGAAAAGGAGGTACAGTTCAAAATACAGTAAAAAAGGCAGAAAAGAGCTGATTGGTTGAGCCCAGGTGGCAGATATGAATCCACCAATCATATGTAGTGCGTCTATTTTGAGTGGAGCAAGAAGGGCGCGATAGAAGGGCGCCCTAAAAGTTTATTACTGTCTATGGGAAATATTCTAGTACTGTGATTGGTTGGGGGGAAGAGGGGCTCGTCCTGCTTAGCCAATCAGTGGGTGAGCTACCTTCTCATAGAGTTCTATGGGGAAAAGAAATGTAGAGCGAGCTCTGTTTGTGATTGGCTCAGTTAAAAGAGGCGCAGTTATTTGGGCCAATGGGAGCTCTTATGGGTTCTCTAATGCAATCTATAATAAAACTGTACATGCCCGAAATCAAAAGATAAGACTCACAAAGTTGTACCAATCTGTATATAAAATGATCAATAATAATAATAATAATAATAATAATAATAACGAAAATAAAGAAATAAAAATGAATTCATTGGCGGGACAGTTCAAAATACAGTAAAAATGCAGAAAAGAGCTGATTGGTTGAGCTAGCGGGGGCTAGGCAATCCTGGCCAATCAGAATAGGAGCGACAGTGACCCATTATAACCTATGGAGAAGTATTGACCAATCAAATTCAAAGGCGGGACAGTTCAAAATACAGTAAAAATGCAGAAAAGAGCTGATTTTTTGGAGCGTGATGTTATTTATGTATTTGTTAGTCGGGTTGAGCTCTTTTTCTGATAATGTTTTACACGTAATAAAACGCTTTTTGATTCATACTCCATGCCTCACGGAAATGTTTAATGATTTTTCGCTCATTTCCAGCCTGTCTCGATTCGGAATACATGTTAGGCGTAGTCCCGCACTGCGCCTAAGTCCCCGCACTGCGCCCCACACACTGGCGAGGCGCGGTGAACTTTTCACCGCATGTATGAGCGCACCTCCTCGGGCGGCGAATCTTAGGCGCAGTCCCACACTGCGCCTAAGTCCCACACTGCGCCTCACACACTGGCGTGGCACAGTGGACTTTACACCGCATGTATGAGCACACCTCCAGCACCGACATACATGAGGTGCAGCTTTCACGTTCGAGCGCTCGAAAACTTGCGCTCCGACGTGGCGAGCTTCATACATGTCGCCCAATATGTTTTTCAGATGTGTAAAACACATCCAAAAACATTCTAGAAAGTGTGCCTCCAAAATGGAGGGGTTTGAAATTCAATAAATTGACACAGACATTCAAGAATTGACATGTCACTTATTTGAATGCATCCGATAAACGCAATACAAAAACGTATGTAAATAACACATTGTGTGAACAATGATACGTTTTTACTTTGTCAACAAAGAAACCTGCCTGAAACATTGTCAAATATGTCTTTGGCTACGTTTTTCGGTACATAATACACACCCAAATATGTATTTCACAAACATACCCTAATAGGATAAATCATCTGTGGGTGGGCTAACTACTGGTGGGTGGGGCTAAAACTTGTTCATGAATAAGCATTTGAGCATTAAATCCTCTGAAACTGCTGCATCTTAGAGAATAAGGGACACAGCCCTGGAATCTGCATATATGTCACTAGCTTGTGCTGTCCTCAGCAAGGGGGGCATAAACTATGTGACAGGTTCTCTTTAACCCCTTAAGGACCTTGCGTTTTTTTTGTTGACACATTAGTTTTTCCCTCCTCGCCTTCCCAGAGCCATAACTTTTTTATTTTTCCACCTACATGGACATATGAGGGCTTTTATTTTGTGGGACAAGATGTACTTTCTAATGGTGTTATTCACCGTACTATAGAATATACTGGGAAACCACAAAAAATTCCAAGTGGGACAAATTGTGAAACAAAACTTACTTTCTCCATATGTTTGCGGGTTTTTTGCTTTTACAGCGTTCAATCTTTGGTAAATATAATATGTTATCTGTATTCTACAGGTTGATATGCATCCGCCAATACCAAACATGTATGGTTTCCATTATGTTTTGTTACCACAAAAAAATTCCAAACATTTTCTATTTTTAAAGTTTGCGCCACGGCGCCATTTTGTGCAACCAATAACTTTTTGTACTAACACCTATGGATGTCAGTGAGGGTGCATTTTCTGCGGGCTGAAGCGTACATTTTATTGCTAGCAGTTTGGAATGTATGTGACTTTTTAAATCACTTTTATTCCAATTTTTATGCGACGTGAAATGACCAAATAATGCAATTTTGGCATTTGGAATTTTTTTCTTCTACGGCGTTCAGTGCACGGGATACATGATATATTTTTTATAGATCGGACTTTTTGGGATGCGGTGATACCAAATATATGTAACTTTTTTCTTATTTTATTGTTTTTATTTGTAAAATGGGGAAAGGGAGGGGACTTGAACTTTTAATACTTTTTTGTACTTTAAAACTTTATTATTTATTTTTTTTACTTTAACATTGAGTCCCCCTAGGGCGTTCACCATTAGGGGGCGAGATCGTTAATACAGCCTAATGCATTGCATAGACAATGCAATGCATTAGACTGTACCAAGATGGCGGTTTCCCCACTTCCTGCCTGGGGCCAGAAGTGGGGCAAACAAGAACATGGCAGTGATGGAGGCCTTCACAAGGCTTCCCACTGCCATGACCAGGCATTGGATTCCTGCAGTTACGCTGCGGGGACTCCGATCGCCGTAAAGAACGGGGCGCGTCACCGTTTTTCATTCATTTAGACGCCGCATCTTTGCCGTGGTGTGTAAGGGGTTAAACAGTGCGGGCACCGCCCCCCCCCCACCACCCCGCACTGTAACTGCCGGGTGTTAGCTGTGATCAGCCGCTAACACCCGGCGGCTGTGTGGCGGGGTCACGGAGCGATCCCGCCGCAAAGCCCCTTAGCGACCCTGGGATGTAAACATACATCCATGGTCATTAAGAGGTTAAAGAAAGTATCACAGATAACTAATATACTGTAGATTAAGCAAGTACATATATAACAGTTGTAAAGAGCTGCTGGAAGTTGGAAATCACTTTTTCTTTTAAGGACAGGAGTGTCTCTGGATCATGTACCTTATATAGAATGAACCAAAAACAATAAATTAAATTGGGGCTCTCACCTTGGGAGACATGAATGAAGGAAGGCACTTCAAAGTGAATTGTCGAGTCTCGTTTTCAGTGTATAATGTGCTTGATGAATGAAAGTGTTTTTTGTGCGATTATAAACGGAGTCTAAAGTTTGCCTTTGTGTTTAGCGCATTACGAAACTTAGGCACATTAGTCATGCGCCTAACATGTATAAAGGCTATAGATAGGCTGGAAATAAAAGAAAAATCATTAGAATAGCATGTCAGTGAATAGAAACTATGGTACTGATCCTGCTTGGAGGACCACAGGTCTCAGCAACACCTGTGGTGTGCTGCCTCTTGCTGTATGTAGAATAAAGGGTGAGAGCAGCAAAAATACATTTCAAATTTAATGTAGTAAAATTAAACTTTTAAAAACCTGAACAACGTCATCAGTGGGTTATTTAATGTAAAACTAGTTAGATACTAGTTACATATCTCCCCTGGTGTTCAAAGGAGCCGATCATCCTGGCACATATAAAGAGCAGAACAAAACATGTATTATCACTTTGTACTGTAGAGAGGCGCTACTAGACTACTGATCACTGCATGCACTTCAGTAATACAGATTTTTTAAATAAAATGTTCATGATAATTGTCTGGATCAGTGACTGGTACATTGTATTTTGAAGCCATACTCAACATTCAACGTCTAAGATTATTGTATGCTGAAAATATTGTAACCTAATGGACCACTGCACTAAATGGTCATCATTAAAAACAAATACGCAATCATCTAGCGATCCATGGTCCACGGAAATAGTGCACATCTTGATACATGTCTTGCCCTGAAATGGAAATAAAAGTGGAGTCTGAAGGTCTAGTAATACATATTAGTCTTTGCTTGATTTTCCCTGTTAGGAAGTAATTGTTTATCATCATTTCAAGTGCAGAAGTCAGTCTAGTGATCAGCAAGATTGTTTTTCAGTCAGATCAAGATCAATGTGAGTGGCAAATACCGTATATACTCGAGTATAAGCCGAGTTTTTCAGCACAAAAAATGTGCTGAAAAATCTCCCCTCGACTTATACTCGAGTCACTGTCGGCACTCAGGCGCTGCGATGGCCCGTGTGCCGACAGGGATGCTTCAGTTATATGCGACTCCTCAGGGAGCGCATATAACTGAAGGCCGAGTACAGCCGACAGCGCCTGGGCCACTGCAGCACCTGGAGGTTGTCAGCTATCTCTTCCCCTGTATGTGATTCCTCCGGAGCACATACAGGTGAAGATACCACTGCGGAGCAGAGAGCGAGCGCTCCCTGCTCCGCAGTGGACTCTGGCAGCCGCAGACTCGCGGCTGTCCGGAGTTTCCGGCACAGGCAGTGTGTGTCATCACGCTGCGTGCGCGGCCTGATGACATCACCCGCCTGTGCCGAGAAGACCCGAGGACAGCGCGCGGGAGACGGAGCAGCGGGTATTGAGGTAAGTGCTTGTTTTTTTTTTAAAACCTTGCCTATACCTGCCTATAGCCTGCCTAGGGGGACCTATACCTGCCTATACCGACCTATACCTGCCTAGGAGACCTATACCTGCCTAGGGGGACCTATACCTGCCTATACCCTGCCTATACCTGCCTATAACCTGCCTATACCTGCCTATAGCCTGCCTATAGCCTGCCTAGGGGGACCTATACCTGCCTACACCCTGCCTATAGCCTGCCTATGAGGACCTATACTTGCCTATAACGACCTATACCTGCCTATAACCTGCCTATGGGGGCAATTACCTGCCTATAGCCTGCCTAAGGGGAAATATAGCTGCCTATAACCTGCCTATGGGGGACATTAAACTGCCTATACCAGCCTATATCTGCCTATGGGGGACATTAAACTGCCTATGGGGGACATTAAACTTCCTATACCAGCCTATATCTGCCTATGGGGGACATTAAACTGCCTATACCTGCCTATGGGGGACATTAAACTGCCTATACCTGCCTATATCAGCCTATGGGGGACATTAAACTGCCTATGTAATTTTATTGGTATCTATTTTTGTTTTTAAAATTCACCAGTAGCCGCTGCATTTTCCACCCTAGGCTTATACTCGAGTCAATAAGCTTTCCCGGTTTTTGTGGCAAAAGTAGGTGTCTCGGCTTATACTCAAGTATATACGGTAATATGTACTTGCAAATAATCAGCTTTTGCATCTTATTGGCTGTTATTTATAGACCAATTTTACACAAAATCATAAATCAACTCTTAGCCTATGTTCACATGGCTTAAAATTGGATGTATTTCAGTCCGTAATTACGCGCAGGAGTGCGCAAATTACGGCTGGAATACGTCCAAGTCATTGCGGTAATCTACAGTTCTCATAGAGAACTCTGGATTACGTCTCCTCCCCCTGCTTGGCGAATCCGGCGGGCAGGGAGATAATTGACATGTGAATTACTAGCGGCATATATGCGCCGCTGGTAATGCAAGTCTATGGGCCGGCAAGGTGCCGGCCCCCCGCTTCCGCTTCCGGCCACATGGCATAATTGCGGGGCATAATTACGCCCTGCATTTAAGCCGTGTGAACCTAGCTTTAAAGGAAATGTGGTTTCATTTTAGCCTTTTTTGGCAGGTATGCTATTGTTTACTATTAGAATAGTAGTAGCAATAAAAATTCTAGGCTTGCTGTATGCAACACTATTTTTAGTATGTTTAAAGCAAACTTTTCAGGTGATTTATGCCACCCTATATGAGAGCAGGATATGGTAGAATAAGAGAAACTGAGCTCTGTGATATATAGGTGTATATGATTTGGAGCAGAGTAAATACTGATAGGACTTCTTAGGGGCCGTTCACACGGCTTATTCTGGGACGGATTGGAGCCGTACTGCGCGCCGTATTTGCGCTCCAATCCGTCCCAGTAACTATGGTAATCCCCAGTTCTCATAGAGAACTGTGGATTCGTCTCTTCTCCCCGCTCGGCGAATCCGCCGGGCGGGAAGAAAGTGACATGCACATTATCCCGGCGGAATACGCGCCGTGGAAAATGCATGTCTATGGGGCCGGGGAGCTGCGCCCCCGCCCCCGCACCGTACCTTATTCAAGCCGTAATTGCGGGCGAAATCCGTCCCGCAATTACGGCTTGAATAAGCCGTGTGAACCAGCCCTTAAGAGAAAGTCATGCTTACCCTGCCCACAGTGATTGACAGCTTACCCTGTATTAGGCTATGTTCACACGGCTTAACTGTGGGACGTAATTATGCCCCGCAATTACGCCGTGTGGCTGGGAGCGGGGCGGGAGCGGGGGAGGGAGCAGGGGGCCGGCACCTCGCCGCCCCATAGACATTCATTACCAGCGGCGCGTATACACCGCTGGTAATTCACATGTCACTTATCTCCCACCTCGGCGTATTCGCCGAGCAGGGAGAGGAGACGTAATCCATAGTTCTCTATGAGAACTGTGGATTACAGTAATGACTGGGCCGTTATCAGCCCGTAATTTGCGCACTCCGGCGCGTAATTACAGACCGAAATACGGCCCATTTTAAGCCGTGTGAACATGGCCTTAGTGTGTACAAACTGTCAATTACATTACATGGGGCTAAACAAGACTTTCTGTTTTAGGATTTACTCTGCTTTTGGTTGAAAAACCTTACTCTAATTTTGCTTTGAGAATTTTATTATCTCTTATTATTTTTAAAACCAGGATTGGTATGAAAACTGATTTATTAAAAACTTGATTTTAGTTAAGGGGGTGGTTATTGGGATATTCCCATCACAGCAGGTGCTGCTGGAAATGCCAATTACTGTAAAGTAAGCCATTTTCAAAATGCATGTTATTAAAACATATGTATGCTTTACTTAATACAGGCCTTTTTTTCCACCTTCAGCTTGCTCTCTTGTCCCCTCCGTTACCAACCACCACTGTGTGCTATGTTTAAATAACAGTATCGGAAATGTTCATATATAGGCTAGTGGTGCAACATTTTTGGAAGATAGAGTAGCAGGGCCTGGGCCAAAATGTGAGGTAATGCTGCATTACAGGCCAGCACTGAGGTGACATAGTGGTGGTTGGTAACCATGGAGACAAGAGAGCAAGTTGAAGGTGCAACAAAGACCAGTATTAGGTAATGCATACAAATTTTTTAATAACAAGCATTTTGAAAATTGCTTACTTTACAGTAATTGGCCCTTCCAGGAGCACGTACTGTGATGGGAATACCAGTTTAAATATTAGATTACATGCATTATAATCATTTCAATAATTAATAATTCTCACAGAGTCATTTCCTGGCTATTAGTGAACAAACCAGTCTGTTTAAATACCTGTTAGCATTTATTGCTACATATAATAAGTGGATAAGTAAGTTTGTTTCCAAGTTCAAACAATTTTATTCAACCAGTCCTGCTTCTTGTCTTCAGGGCAACTTATCCTAATCATAGTTTAAGAACATTAAGATTTGTTATTTTCCAATGCCCTTTCCAAATCCATCTTTGACTTAATGTTGGCATAATATAATTTTACATTTGAAAGTATAAACAGGTTTGCTGTTCAGGATTGGCAAGACATGTGCCTAATTCCAAAAAACAGCACCAAACCAGTGGAAGACTTGTGTTTGATACTGTTTTCCACTTAAATAAATGGGACTAAGTTGTAATACCAAATATAACCTGTAGATAGGTGTGGTGCTATTTTTGGAGGAAAGCAGGCTTGTTTTTTGGAATCCTCAGCATGCCTGTCTAATCTCATTCTACTTCCAATGTCCATTCTAGTGGATTGCATACATAATTTAATAATTTATCATGGTGTTACCTAACTAACTTTGGGATATATATATACCCTACATGAAATTCAACTTCTCCCTTTTCTAATATATAACATATTGAAAAAAGGTATATAAATTAAACTCTGATTCTATATCATTAACTCAGAGGTAACAATTGAATGACAATGTATACATGTGTTTTATGGCTATGTCCTGTTGTCTCAAGTGTTTTAAAGATATGCTAATGGCTGAAATAAACCATGGACATAAAGTATTGGAAGCATAAGGAGGTAGTATGGGCGGCTATAACTGGCTCCAAACCATGAAATCTCATTCTGTGGTTGCATCTATAATGGCGTCTCTATAGGTCATCTGCTCTGAATACTGTGAATTGTATGAGGTCGCTCTTCCTGCATTGATACAGAAGAATAGAATCAGCCGGGGGAAATAACAGCAAAAGTCACCCTTAGCTGCCCCATCTACTGTGCTCTGCAGTTCATTTCAGGGCTCCCCACTAAGATGTCACTCTCTGACCAGTTTACTTTAAAACTGCTTAATTAGCTGAAAGAAAAGCTGTGTCTGAGCATGTTTGTGCTGCAAAAAAAGGCTTCTTCCTTTCAGATTGCTCATGCTCCATCTTGTCGGAAATCTAAGGTTTTGAAATGAAACAACATTCCTTTCATACAGAATCAGGTCCCTGACAACAAATTTTCCTGTATCAGGAAAGCAACAGGTTTTAAAGAATTTATAGAATCAGGCACAACCCACACACCAGAAAAACCCACTCTTTCTAGGGCAACAATAGGTTTAGGTTACTGTTGTTAGTTTTTTTTTCTCTTCAGTTGACATTGTCTTAGTGGTATAGTATTATCTAAAAACAATATAATTTTTATTTATGTGTTTGATACAAGAATAATGCATTGTTAACATTACTAATGTGTTTTGAAATTGCCACCTAGGAATTTAAAGTAGATTACTTTGTCGAGACTTTTTCCTATTTTAATTATTTTAATATAAATAAGATGCACACAGATCCTCATATAACATATGTATAAAAACAGCAATCATGATTTTATTTTCATAGTAATCCTTCATTTTTAACAACAAAAATATTCTTAGAACTAATTCTGTTGGGAGCTGTATGTATAAAGAGTACATTGGGTTTTCTCAGCATGCATTTTTCCTTGTAAAAATCCGTTTAGAACTATGAAGCATGTGGCTGAAATAAGCATGTGGACATATTGTGCTTCCATAAGATATAAACAAGACCTAAATGTGAAATAGTCACAGTGTTGTGCTTCAGAATTGTTCAAATTCAACCAGTATTCAAGCTCTTCAATTCGGGTTAATCTAAATCAAGTTTTATCGATATTTCCAAAATATTTACCATGACCATTACTTTACGGGTATGTTCACATAAATACGTATTAGGGTACGTTTTACATACCAAAAAAACGTACCTCAATACATATTTAACAATGTTAAAGTGCGATTACATTGATATGAAGGTAAAATGCGTATTGTCGTTCAGGTGATATGTATTTAACATATGTTTTTGCATTGCATCAAACGAATACATTCGCAGAATCGGCATGTCAATTCTTGATCCGTTTTATTTATAGAAAAGGCAATAGAAACCATAGGGATACATTTCCGCAGTCCAGAAAACGTATCCAAATACATACCACACTTTGTGGTACGTTTTTGGATGTGTTTGACACAATACCTCTAAATTGGAGTTAAGTTTAGGGTTTTTTAATTTGGCTTTGAATGGATTAACCCTTTGAGGATGCAGCCAGTTTTGGCCTCCCTTACAGAGCCCCATTCTTGAAATCTGACCAGGCTCAAGTGCCCGTCGGGGGGGCTGGTGTTTCCCCACGGTGAGTCCGAGTGTCAATGCTGGTCTGTGATGCAGCTACAGGGGCCGCAGTGGTCACATCCGCGATCGGATGCCTGTGCCTGGGGGCCGACAGGGCCCCCTTGCCACACGGCCGCATGGCTGAGTCACAGTCCCAGCCATGTAGAGATCACAGCCGCTGCAGGTGGCATGATGTGATGATGTCATTGTGCCGCCTGCTCCACAGCCCGTACTAGACCATAAGCCTATGCATAGGCTTACAGCCTAGTAGACGTCGGATGTGGCGTCCCAGAGCGGACGTCGTGATGACATCACGCCACCCGCTCCGAACCTAGAGAAGCGGAAAGAAGAGGGAGGAAACAGGTGAGAATTTATTTTTAATATGGGTTTCTCTACCTGGCTAATACTAGGGGCACCTCTACCTGGCTAATACTATTGGCACTTCTACCTGGCTAATACTAGGGGCACCTCTACCTGCCTAGTTCTAAGGGCACTTCTACCTGGCTAATACAGGGGGCACTTCTACCTGGCTAATATTAGGGGCACCTCTTCCTGGCTAATACTCGGGGCACTTCTATCTGGATAATAATAGGGGCACCTCTACCTGGCTAATACTAGGGGCACTTCTACCTGGATAATACTAGGGGCACCTCTACATGGCTAATACTAGGGGCATCTCTACCTAGCTAATACTAGGGACACTTCTACCTGGCTAATTCTAGAGGTACTTCTATCTGGCTAATACTACGGGGAACCTCTACCTGGCTTAGTAGGAGCAGCCCTACCAGGCTAATACTAGGGGCACCTCTACCTGGCTAATTAAGAGGGGTTCAGCTACCTGGCTAATTACTACGGTGGCCCTACCTTGTTAATTACTAGGGGCACTTCTACCTGGCTAACTAAGAGGGGCACCTCTACCTGGCTAATTACTTGGAGCACTTCTACCTGGCTAATTAAGAGGGGAACCTCTACCTGGCTAATTACTAGGGCGGCCCAACCTGGTTAATTACTAAGGGCACCTCTACCTGGCTAATTACTGGGGGCAACCCTACCTGGCTAATTAACTACTGGGGGCGGCCCTACCTGGCTTATTACTGGGGGCAGCCCTATCTCCCTGGCTTATTACTGGGAGCAGCCCTATCTACCTGGCTAATTACTGGGGGCAGCCCTACCTGGCTAATTAACTACTGGGGGCAGCCCTACCTGGCTTATTACTGGGGGCAGCCTTCTCTACCTGGCTAATTACTGGGGACAGCCCCATCTACCTACCTAAGTACTGAGGGAAGGCCCTGTCTACCTACCTAAGTACTGAGGGAAGGCCCTGTCTACCTACCTAAATAATGAGGAGGCCCTGTTTACCTAACTAACTACTGGGGGCCTATGTAACTACCTTCCTAATGGGAACCCTATACACCTATTAACTGCACCAATGCTAACTGTAGGTCTGGATGGGAGAGGATAGTTCTACATGTCTTTCATCTACATGTGTCTTGGAGAAAATGGCTGCTGATGAAGATGACTATGATGTCAGCAGGTCATGTGGTATAACTATGGCATCTTTACTGGGATAAAGTTAACATAATATTTACTAACTAGAAGTATACCCAAACAACCAATAGATGGAGCTGTTACAACTGAAACACAGAAATACAGTACACAAATACCAAGAACATAAGAAATATAACCAAAGCGTATAGCTGAGGCATAACACATAGCTTGTATAAGAGTGTAAATTTGGTGTGCACTCAAAATAACTCAACATACAGCCATCAATGTCTAAACCGCTGGCAGCAAAAGTGAGTGTGCCCCTAAATGGAAAAATCATACCCAATTCGCCATGTTTCCTCCATGGTGTCATGTGACTCGTTAGTGTTACAAAGTATCAGGTGTGTTAAATTTGGTGTTATTGCTCTCACACTGTCTCATAATGGTCACTGGAAGTTTAACATGGAACCTCATGGCAAGAAACTCTCTGAGGATCTGAACAAAAGAATTGTTGCTCTACATAAAGTTGGCATAGGCTATAAGAAGATTGCCAACACCCTGAAACTGAGCTGCAGCATGGTGTCCAAGACCATATACAGGCAGTCCCTGCCTTACATTGTTCCGACTTACATACGTCCTCTAGTTACAAACGGAGACTTATGGGGCGTGGCTAACATTCAACACTGAGTCACGCCCCATGATAACCAGGTGCCAGCATGCCACAGCTGCACATGAGTTACAAAACGTTAGGTGAAATCTTCTATAAAAGGGCACAGACAGCAAAACAAATGTAAAAACCCTTCCTTGCACTATCCAAAACGAAAAAAAAATTTTTTGCTGGAGTTACATTTAATAAATCTACCTGTTCCGACTTACATACGATTTCAACTTAAGAACAAACCTACAGTCCCTATCCCGTTTGAAACCCGGGGACTGCCTGTAGTGGTTTAACCAGACAGATTCCACTCAGACCAGGCCTTGCCATGGTCGACCAAAGAAGTTGAGAGCATGTGCTCAGCATCATTTCCAGAGATTGTCTTTTCAAAATAGATGTATGAGTGCTGCCAGCATTGCTGCATAGATTAACTGGGTGGGAGATTAACCTGTCAGTGCTCACACCATACGCCGCACACTGCATCAGGTTGGTCTGCATGGCTGTTATCTTAGAAGGAAGCATCTTCTAAAGATGTTGCACATGAAAACCCACAAACAGTTGGCTGAAAAAAAGTGGATTAAGGGCATGGATTACTGGAACCATGTCCTGGTGTCTGATGAGACCAAGATAAACTTATTTGATTGAGATGTTGTCAAATAAGTGTGGCGGCAACCAGGGGAGGAGGACAAAGACAAGTGTGTCTTACCTACAGTCAAGCATGGTGGTGGGAGTGTCATGGTTTGGGGCTGCATGAGTGCTGCCAGCTGTACAGAGCTATAGTTCATTGAAGGAACCATGAAAGCCAACATGTACAGTGACATACGGAAGCAGAGGACGATCCCCTCCCTTCAGAAACTGGGCCACAGGGCAGTATTCCATAATAACGACCCAAACACACCTCTAAGATGACCTCTGCCTTGCTAAAGAAAATGAGGGTAAAGGTGCTGTACTGGCCAAGCATGTCTCCAGACCTAAACCCTATTTAGCATCGGTGGGCATCTTCAAACGGAAGATGGAGGAGTGCAAGGTCTCTAACATGCACCAGCTCTGTGATTTTATCATGGAGGAGTGGAAGAGGATTACAGTGGTTGCAACCTGTGAAGATCTAATGAAATCAATGCCCAAGAGAGTTAAGGCAGTGTCGGAAAATAATGATGGCCAAACCAAATATTGACACTGTGCACAATTTGTCCATTTTCACGTAGGAATGTACTCGCTTTTGTTGCTAGTGGTTTAGACATTAGTGGCTGAGTTTTAATTTATTCATATAGTACACCAAATTTACACTGATATACAAGCTGAACACTGACTACTATACCGAGTACTAAAGTATCATATCTTCAGAGTAGTCCAATGAAAAGATAAAATACAATAATTACAAAAATCTAAGGCGTATACTCACTTTTGTGAAATACTGTATTGTGCTTTAAATTAATAAAACATTTTGGTCCATACAATCCTTGTTTATCTGTGAAAAATATTAAAATGTTGTGAAAACTGTCGTGAATTTTCAGCATCCAAATAAGTGTCAAAACCTTGTCTAAAAAGAGCCTCAAAAGCGACTTTCCAGACGAGGGTTTGATCAGGTTTTGGACGAGGTTTCCAACACTGTTTTCTTCCTGAAATACTCATACAAATTAAAAGCCAGAGCAATAACGGCAACAAAAAACGATCTATGTTGATTCTATGGGGATTTTCAGTGTTGAAAACACTTCAAGAATTAACATGACACTTCTTTTTCAGTGCCCAAAACAGTGTCCAAAGAAGCGCTGAAAATGTGCTTATCGTATGTGATCCACAACATTGTTTTACATAGGAATGAATAAAGATGAACCAGGGACGTTTTGGAGGCTTTTTTGATGATGTTTTGGGCGAGGAAACACTCTGAAAACAGTAGCAAAATAAGCCGTGTGAACTTACCCTAAAAATTAATCTATATGACAGAACTAAAAAATACCGTTGGATTCTGTTATAGAATCCGAACAGTATTTTACAATTAGTTTTAATTTTTTTTGTGCAGATTTTGTTGTAGTTTTCGGCCAGCCTACATAGAACAGTACTATAATCCGCCATTTTCCAGCTGGTTATAGAACATGTCCTACGTTTTTTTATTGGATTTTAGATCTGAAATCCGATCTCAGAAAATCTGAGCTGCGTAGACTCGGATTTCTATGAGGATGATTTACAGTCGGATTTTTTGCGGATTCTAAATACTGAAGCGAAAAATCTGACTGTAAACAAGTGCCATGTAGACTTAGCCTAAGACAGATAGTTATTCCACACAAAATAGTTTATAAGTAGTATCTATCATATAAACTATTATATGATAAAATAAATTTAAGGACCAGTCTAGTTCTGACAAATGACTCCATCTAAGAAACTGTACCAGATAAAGTATTCAAAACATTTAGGAAGTTTGTTAACCCTCTAGGTGTTTTACAGGAGTTAAAGCACAGTGCAGATTTTCTATTTTTATCCATTATTCAATGGAGCCCAGTAGATGTTATCATATGTGGCCTTAGTATTGAAAGTCTCAGAATACGAGAAGCACCTACTGGACTTTGGGACCTCACTTTTACTATGATTTTCATTAGGTGCCATTACAGGTTTGAGGACACCCTAACAGCCCAAAAAAAACATTTTGGAAACTACACCCCTTAAGAAATATATTCAGGGGTGTAGTGAGTATATTGGCCCAACTGGTGCTTTCAAAACAATTTTAGCATTAGGCTGTCAAACTGGAAAATCTAATTGATTCCAATAAAATACAGTTTTAGCTGAAAATGTTTCATTTTCAGAAGATATCCTAGAAAAAAAGCATCCCAAGCTTTCTTATGCAATTTTTGTCAACACCCTATATGTTGGTGTAAACTGCTGTTTTTGGCACATGTCAGGGCGTACTAGGGAGGGAGCTATATGGTTTTTGGAATGTAGATTTTGGTGGGTGCCAAGTCATTTGCACTGTCCCCAAAGTATCAGAAAAAGTAAAACCTTCCCGAAGTCATCTCCTTTTGGATTCAACACCTGTCAAGGAACTCATCTAGGGTGTATTGTGCATTTTGGGCTCACAGGTTTTTCAGTCTTTTTTAGCATTGGGCCGTGAAAATGGAAAAAGAAACCCTGTAATTCCGACATTGCATTTCGGGTTCCATTTTTACAGCATTTGTCGTGCAGATAAGTGCGGGTTGGTACAATTACAACAATATCAATTTTATATAGTTTTTTATGTTTTGCTACTTTTACACAATAGAAATACATTTGTGAAAAATTGCGTTTTTATGTAGTAATAGTCTGACAGCCTATGTAGCTTGATTAAGGGCTTGTGTTTTGTGGTATGAGTTGAGTTTTTATTGGTATAATTTTGGGGTTCAAATGACACGTTGATCCTTTTGGGATTTTGGAAGGTGGGATGAACAGAATACAGCAATCTATGCCGATATTTTTTGTAATGTTTAACTGGTTTTACACAATAAAAATTTGCATTGCCATAGTCTGAGAGCCAAAACTATTTTATTTTTCTGTGTAAGGAGCTGTGTAGGAGCTTGTTTTCTGTTGGATGATATGATTTTTTCATTAGTATGATTTTGGGGGCAAATGACTTCTTAAATCCGTTTTTTGGATGGCAGAATGAAGAAAATGCTGCGATTCTGGTAGTGTTTTTTTTTTTAATTAAATTTTTACAGTGTTTACCATGCAGTATATGTGACATTAATTTTACTCTGTGGGTTGACACGATTTCGGCAATACCCAATTTGTATAGTTTTTTTAATGATGTAGTACTTAAAAACAAAGGGAGATGTCTATGAAATCACATGCGGCAGTTATAAATAGATATAGAAGAGTGTATAATATGACATTATGAATGAAAGTGTTATGCGGCAAATTTTGCATGGCAATTTTGCACCAAACTCTGGCACATAAAAATGTGCCCTCAGGTGCACATTGCACCAAGTTTGGCTGAATGCCTGTTCATACATATATAAAACCGGCAACATATAGCAAAAAATGGTGGAGGTGAATTCATGTCATGTCGCTCCAAGTGTAAAACACTGATTATGCATTGCTTTATTCTGACAGGCATAATTTTTTACATTTTTCTGTAGATGGAGCGGATTTAGGGCTTACTACTGTTTACATGGCTTTTAGAACTCTTTTGTATTCCTTATTATGTGTAGTAGGATGAACAAAAATCGCAATTCTGTCATTTTTTTTGCTTTGTTTTTTACTCCGTTCATTGTGTGGGGTTAAATAACATGATAGATTTATAGGCTAGATCATGACATATGTGAGTAATTGGAAATTTGTGGTGAGAAAAGGGCGGTGTATGTGTTTTATTCTATTTATTTATGTTTGTGTTTTTTACTGTATTTTTTTTTTACAGTTTTATTTTTACTTGTCTCTACAGGGGACTTGAGCTATCTGTCAATCACCATGACCCGCTGTACCCTCCCTGACATTAGTGACAAATCGGTAGCCTTTCTTAGTCTTCTGGGTCCTCATAGCAGCCTTCTCCCTCTGCCTTTCACTAAGCTACCATGGTCACAAGATACCATCTGTAATTTACAGCTGGATCCACATAGCGATCATGCGGGCTCTATTTTTGAGCCTGCACGATTGTAATGCCATAAATATCAGGCAATTTGCATGAACCACTTCCTGACCATGATGCTTAGATGCACTTCTGGTCCATCATCATTTGGGTAACCCAAATGTGGCGTTAGGTTGAATAGGACATCATATTTGACAGCATCACAGGGCTGGCAGTATGCTTATCCATTTAAAACCAGTAAAAAACTAAAAATGTATTTAATAACTAAAGAATGTACACAATATTCACTCCCATGGATGCTCAATTGGGTTCAAGTCTGAGGAATTAGGGGGACAGGATAATACTTGGAAGTCTAGCTGAGAGCTAACCTGTGCCAACCTGTGCAGATGACTTTATGGGAACACCCCTTTAAATGTCCCTTTAATGCTACCACAACTAGATTGTGTTCTTCCAGCAATAGATGCAGGGTGTTTGTTCTCTTATCTGTCGCTATAACATTCGAAGGTCCATCTGTTTGATGAATCAGAAAATGTGACACATTGGAGAAGGCAGCCCTTTTCCATTCAGTTGAGTTCCTATTTTGATACTTCCATGAAAATTTAAGTCTTTTCTGCCAATGCAATTTTATTAGCAGAGATGCAATGACCATTTGTCTTCTCTGGGGCCCAATACACAGCAAGTTTCGCTGAACTGTTGTGCCAATTGGGCACACTTTGACCATTTTCACTTAAGGGTGTACTCACTTTTGTTGCCAGTAGTTCACACATTGATGGCTGTGTGTTGAGTTATTTTGAGGGCACACCAAATTTACATTGTTAAACAAGTTGTGCACTGACTACGTACATTGTATCAGTGTCATACACTCACCGGCCACTTTATTAGGTACACCATGCTAGTAACGGGTTGGACCCCCTTTTGCCTTCAGAACTGCCTCAATTCTTCGTGGCATAGATTCCACAAGGTGTTGCAACGATGCTCAATTGGTACCAAGGGGCCCAAAGAGTGCCAAGAAAATATTCCCCACACCATGACACCACCACCACCAGCCTGAACCGTTAATACAAGGCAGGATGGATTCATGCTTTCATGTTGTTGACGCCAAATTCTGACCCTACCATCCGAATGTCGCAGCAGAAAATCGAGACTCAGCAGACCAGGCAACGTTTTTTCCAATCTTCTACTGTCCAATTTTCGATTGACTTGGGCAAATTGGAGCCTCAGTTTCCTGTTCTTAGCTGAAAGGAGTGGCACCCGGTGTGGTCTTCTGCTGCTGTAGCCCATCTGCCTCAAAGTTCGCCGTACTGTGCATTCAGAGATGCTCTTCTGCCTACCTTGGTTGTAACGGGTGGCTATTTGAGTCACTGTTGCCTTTGCCCTAGAGATGGTTGTGCGTGAAAATCCCAGGAGATCAGCAGTTTCTGAAATACTCAGACCAGCCCTTCTGGCACCAACAACCATGCCACGTTCAAAGGCACTCAAATCACCTTTCTTCCCATACTGATGCTCGGTTTGAACTGCAGGAGATTGTCTTGACCAGGTCTACATGCCTAAATGCACTGTGTTGCCGCCATGTGATTGGCTGATTAGAAAGTAAGTGTTAACGAGCAGTTGGACAGGTGTACCTAATAAAGTGGCCGGTGAGTGTATTTTCAGTGTTGTCCCATGAAAAGATATAATACAATATTTACAAATATGTGAAGGGTGTACTCACCATTGTGAGATACTGTATAAAGAAAAATGCTCACCATGAATCCATTTAATGCACAGACACTGTCGGCCACATAGCGATGCAAACTTTTATTAAATCCAAAGTAAACATCCAGTACTTGACTAAAATATATAAACCTTTATTGAAAAAAAGAATGAAAATAAAAGTTTCTATTTTTTACCCAAGTGCTGGATTTTCGCATTGGATTTAATACATCATTAGCAGATAGCTAGGTATATAAGTACCCTTGGTAGGTAGCTAGGTCTATAGGCCCCTTCAGTAGGTAGACAGGTATATATGGCCTCTTGTAGATAGTTTATATAGTTCCCCATAGTAGGGAGATTTATAGCCTCCACCCCCCCCACACACACACAAAAAGTAGGCAGATAGGAATATAGGCAAGCACACCAGTAGGCTGGTAAGTTTATAGGTTCCCCAGTAGGTTAGTAGGTGTATAAGGCCCTCAACAGCTTGGTAGTTGTAGAGGGTTCTCCAATAGGTTAGTAGATATATGGGTCCCCATGGTATGTAGGTAGGTATGTGGGTCCACCAGTAAGTTGATAGGTATATAGGTTCCCCCAGTAGGTTCATAGAAGCTTTCGCTTCTTGCACCGTGGTAGCCTTCAACTGTTTGCATTCTGGGCCCCGAAAGCTGTCGATGAACCGGCAATCTGCCCTGAGAGCAAATTCCTGGTTAAGGGGAGTGGCAGTTTTATACTTAGTTACGCCACTTCCAGGGTCATTTTAAGTTTCCAATCTATAATTTTGAGGTATGGACTTAATATAGATAATGTGTGAATAAGTAAGGTCATTATTGGTACAGTACACTGTGGAGTGTGTTAACGCCAGTTTTTTACTGCATAAACTGTGACAAAGTGTAAACAACGTAATTAAACAATAGATAAATATGTTTATTTTTTACCTTTATATATTAATAAATATAAAAAGAAAGCATCAATTTTATACTTTAACAATCTGTTTAATTTAAGAACTCATATTTGCATTTTATTTTTACATTGGTAGACCTATTACCACAAACAAATGCATCGCAGCATTTATCTGTAAAAATGTTTGATATTTGTGACAATCTGAGAAGAGGACCAGAATTTATTAAATTATCTGTGCATGCTTTGTAGTTCTGGCAGTAGACTACAAACTTTAGATTTTTCTGTTTAGGTTCCCTTTAGTCTACTATGTTATACAGTAGTTAATGCATTGCAATACAATACGAGTTAGAATAGAATTAAGAAAATAATCTGAGGTATTGCAAGCAGACTTTCTAAATTAAAACACAGGTAAATCATAATAGAAATAACAGCCACCGCAGAGGGCTGGATGACCTGTAGTGTAATGGCTCGTAGTCTCGTAATCAGGGCATAACATCTACCATTGACATGACAGGCTGAATAGGAGTTTGTTTTCTGATTTCCATGGTTGGGACCCTGGCTATACAAAAGTAAATACTGGTTAATAGACATTGGTGAGTTCAAAGTAAAATAGACAAGCCTCCTCCCTCCTCCAAATCATGAAAGACTGTTAGGGCAGCATTCATGATCAGTTTTACTCTGCAATGCTATAGTACTATACTTTCAGAACAGAGCATATATTAAAGAGCCACGGAAATCTGCAGCTATCTTAACCTGCCCATGGTTTGACCAGCTTGAACAAACTGTTAAATTCCCTATCACCTGGTAATTCATTTCAAGTGCAACACCTACAATATAGAGTCACCTACATGTCAAAAGCCTATATGTAAAGAATACTTGTTGCCTTAGGGCTCGTTCACACGGCTTATTTCAGAACGGATTTGCCGCCGTAATTACGATGGTAAATCCATTCCGAAATCAGTTACAAATAAGTAACAGACCATTTAATATTGCTTTCAATGGGAAATACGTGTCGTCGTTCAGACGACACGTATTTCTGTGCCGTATTGCGTTGCGGATCCATGAATCTGTTCTGAAATAAGCCGTGTGAACGAGCCCTTATGGTGCTTTCACACAGAGCGTTTTTTGGTACGGTTTTGGGTGTGGTTTTTGGTGTGTTTCACTTGCAGAAATGCACAACATTAAACTACCTTTATTGCTGTGCATTTCTGCAATATAAAAAACGCACCAAAAACACAACGTGGGAAAGCACCCTAAGGTCATGGCCTTTATTTAAAAAAAAGAAAACTTATGTAAGGAACCATCACAGAAGTGTTATCCCATATTAGTTCTTATAATCTTAGCAGTATTCCGACCCATTATATTCAGTAGTCACAGCAGTTCTCCTAAGTGTGGTAAATGTAGTGCTGTGGTCTACTAATTACAGTACATATCTCATGTTCGTGCAGTAACAACAGCAGTCTTTCTCTTAGGTATTAATACTAACCTAAGCTCTGATTACAGCACTGTGCAGTTCTTTGAATGCTCATCTAGGATGTTTTAGGATATTATGGATGCATTATTATTGTGCTTGGAGCAGTTTTGGCAGGGCGGCTCAATCTATGCAGACCGGGCACAAAGGGGGACCTGTATGAAAACTGTCTAGGTCTAAAACTCACTTTGTTGCCCAATCAGAGCGCCCCTTTCATTTTTTCAGAGCACTATATGAAATGAAAGGAGCACTCTGATTGGTTGCTATGGGCAACAAGGACAGTCTTAGACCAAGACAGTTTTCATACATGTGACCCTGAGTCTTCTTAAATTTAAATATCATTCTTATGGATACTTCATATAGTCTCAAAAGATCAGGGATACCTTTAGTTACATTTTCAGGAAGCTTTCTTTTCACTGTAGGACCTAAAACAAGAAGTCTTTATTAAAGTAGTTCTATACAGAATAATGGAATAAATTTCATCAACAGCAACATGAAATACTGATTTTTTTAAATTTTAAATAGAGACATTTCAATGTTATAATTGTACCTTAAGACTTATTACTCATTTTTTCATCAACGTGACATATGTGTTAAAACATTTGTATTGCGTAAATAGATATAATAAACATTTTCTTTTTTTAAATTCTTTTTATTGTTTAGGTTCTGCTTATCTAATATTACATTTCTAATTTACACTTTATCTAAATCAGATGGGAACCCATTCCCTGGGACTCCAGTACATGAGAGCCCTTTTCTGGCAAAGATGCAATGGTGGAACTCTGAGTGAAAACAAAGGGTTCAGTGGCAGGACAGCAATCTGTCATGTAGCACGCCTGCCCTCAAATTAAAAGGAGGGAGCACAATGATACACAGCTTTTACTTTTCAACCACGACTTTGAAGCACCTTGCAGCTCCCAGGCTTTATGCTCTGTGATGGACCACCTGCCAGGAGATGTGTAGCTGACTGACCTCTCTCAGCCCTGTGTGAATTATTTGAGAAGGCTATGTATCATATTATGCTGTAGACTGGAAGAAAGCTCAAGAGGAAAGATTTATAACGATAAACTATTTTCTTCTTTGAAAATAAAGCAGCTTTTCAGGATAAAGGCTCCATGTTGTCAAGGGTCAACATCTCATGACAAGTTAAATATTTAGCCCACTACTGCTATACACAACCATTTGAAAATAAATCATTGAAACTTTCATTTATCATTTCCCAGCAAAAATGGCTTTACAGTTTCTCAAAATCCATTTGACTGAAAAAGGCGATAACTTATGAAAAGTAAATGGAAAGAATTTACACTGTAAATGACTACTATACATGAATGTATGTTTAATGTTTTTGATAACTAGCAAGCAAGAATATTTACTCTTGCTAAAAATACAATGTATAATCTATCTTGTAAATTGGCATCATGAGCAACTTATTAAAGGGGTTGTCTCACTACAAGGATTGCTTTTTATGTTAAAGATCTTTCAAAAACAAGTCACTTTGCAATATGTGTTCATTAGCAGAGTCCTACCTATTCTGAGATATCCCCTCTTATATGGGCTGCATCAGCTCCTCAGGTCGCTATAGCTACAGACCTGTTTACTCTCTCATGATAGGCTGCTATGACTGGTTGCTATAGCTACAGACCTGGTTTCTACTGCAGCCTAGTGGAAGCCAGTAAACACGCCCCTGAATTCAAAATGAAACCATGAAAACAGGACTGAGGTAAGATGAATCAATGTAGTGAGACAACCCCTTTAATGCCTAAGTATGGAACTCATGTATATGTGGAGGGAAGTATTCATTTCTAAACAACTGTTTTAGTATTGACAAGTTTTTTTTTAAATAAATAAATTTAAAATGTATTATTTGTAACATGGGCTATGTCTCTTGAGTGTTTTTTCTTTTTTAAGAAGATAATTGCTGACCAATGAGATTTAATCATACCACATTTACTTAACACCTCTTCATTACCTCACGCCACTATTAGACACCTGCCACTGCTCGTTAACACTTAATTCTAATCACCAATCACATGCGGCAACTAGTGCATTAGGCAATGTATATGGTCAAGGACATTCCTGAGTTCAAACCGAGCATCAATATGGAGCAAGAAAGGTTATTTGAGTGCCTTTGAAACGTGAGCATGTTGTTTGGTGCCATAGAAGGCTGTCTGAAGTATTTTCAGAAACTGCTGATCTCCCTGGGAGTTTTCTCACAGCACAACCATCATCTAGGGTTTATAAGAGTAAATGGTCCGAAAAAGAAAAAACACTCCAGTGTAGGGCATCCTGTTCAGAGGCGGGAAGCAGTTTGGCATATAGTTCATATGCCAGCTATTCATAAGTGAGATATGAAGATTTGTAACTGGTTCGATGCTCTATAGTTTAAAGTAACAGTGACTAAATAGCACCTTTATATCAAGATAAAAATAGCAAGAAAAGAAAACAGTCGAAGCTCTGCACAGACGGCGAACTTATGGCAGAAGGGCTACAGCAGCAGAAACCAAAACGGGTGCCACTCCTTTCAGCTAAGAACAGGAAACTGAAGGCTCCAATTTCCCAAGCTCATCGAAATTGGACGAAAAAATTGGAAAAATTGCCGGGTCAATGAGTCTCGATTTCTGCTGCGAATTGGGGGATGCGGGGTCAATTTTGCTCAACAACATGAAAGCATGGATCCATCCGCCTTGTATCAAGGGTTCAGGCTGGTGGTGGGGGGCTGGTTGGGGAAATTTTTTGGCATTTTTTTGGGGGCCCCTTTGGGTACCAAATTGAGCATCTTTTGCAACCCCTTTGTGGAATCATGCCACAAGAATTGAGGCAGTTCTAAGGCAAAAAGGGGGCCCAACCCTTCTAGCAGGGTGAAACCTAATAAAGGGGCCGGTGAGTGTACAATGACAAATAGTTTTGATTTTTTTCAGTTCCAGATGGGGCCCTAAGAATAATTCCTATCTAAACTTCATGCATATCCACCCTGGTCAACGCTTTTCTCCAGAACAGGAATCTCCATTTGCTTTGATAAGAGTTCCTAAAGGGGTTTTCTCGCCATGCTGTTTTACAGAACCACATCCAGCTTCAGGCTTTTACTTCCTGTTCAGACTGTGGGTGGTTCTACAGCAGTAATTGGCATATCAGTTCATCTATTCCTAGCTATTCCCATTACAGTGACATGACTGCAAGAGGTTTTGTAAACTGCAGGTACGCAGGGGTCTAAGGTTTAAAGAATTAAACGGGCGCCTTTATTTCAAGATAAAGAATAGCAAAGAAAAAGAAAAACAGAGAAGGCGCTCCTATGGTGAAGTATGTTTTGTATAGTATGCAGATAAGTGCAGTGAACAGAAGACTGCGGGCTCACCTGATAGAGTTGTGCAGTCATTATAGAGGCACAACTCTCATAAGCATTTACAAGACTCAGTCTGAGTCTCTCAGCGGCAGCCATGGGTCTCCTCTCCGAGGCAGCAAGAATTGCAGCTGCGGGCATGAACAGTGGAAAACAGAAGAAAAAGTATGGTCCCCGGCGCTCGTCTTATTCAAAACTTATAGACTGTATCATTGTGGAAGGGCATAGATAAAATTAAAATATAACTTTTATTTAGACTATGTTAAAAAATAAACCTAATAATTTATATCACACAGCGCTACATATAATAATGAACCGTAAAGAACACTTATACAAGGGGGCAGGATATTTAGGTAACAGGAATATGAAATATCCAGAAGAGAGCGCTATCCCTATACACCCTCAAAAAAATCCTGTAAATGACCTAACCTAATATACGGGGATATTACACGTCCCGATAAGGACGGCCCCGACTGGAACCTGCCCCTAGTATAACTTACCCTAAATTACCCTCAAAATAGTTATTGTGGCATAGGGTAAGAGAAAAGATAAGCCTTACTTTAATAAAGTCCCAACATGTTTCGGCGCCTACTCGGACCTCCTCAGGGGACAGTGATTGGTAGGCTAAAGACATAAAATAAAGTAAATTATATCGGTGCTCAAAAAAACACAAATAGTGTGCATTGTACAAACAAAGAAAAAAATAGTATTGTACTCTTACCTACACAAGTTACGGTCTTGGATTTAAAAAGCAAAAGGAGCGTATGGCTCCTAATATCCAGACACAGCTCTGGTGTGCTGTGTAATGTGATAGTGAGCCCGCTCCTATTTAAATGGAAAGCGCGTCCTCACGTGTATCCGAACTGCCAATCCGCGCCAGTTCAGGTAAACAGGAAGCGTCATACTGAGTCAAAGCGAGGCCAGGCACGCATGTCGCCCCGGCAACGCTAGACGCTCCTGCGCGCTAAGCGGAAATGACCGCATTGTAACCAAAAGGAGGCTTGAATAGCGTTGCTTCCGCTATATGTTACTTGGCTGCCAAAACCGGAAGTGACGTTCCGGAGTGAGCAGAGAGTGTATTTTAAGGTAAGATAATACACCCACGGGGGTAAACACGCCTCGCCGGGCCATTGAATTCTCGGGCATGCGCAGCGAGGTACTAAGTCAATACTAATTTACATATGCTTAGCCGGAAACCATGGTCCGTGGTCAAAAGACAGGTAGTATTTAAATGGTCAAAATGAAATAAATAGCGGAAATATATTGAGTCAAGCAAAAGTATATGCTCAACAAAGAAAATATGCTCGACAAAGAAAGTATACATAGTAAAGTTTGGAAATAGGCATCATAGGAAGCATTGGAAATTAAGTTGCTCGTTGAGGCCAGTCGGTTGCAACGTCTTTAGAGTGTAAATCCAAAAGCTTTCTTTGCACAATAGGGTTTTGTCTAAATTCCCTTTACGGGGACCAGATTTGACCATATCTATCCCCATAAATCTCAGGTGTTGGTATGCACCGTTATGTTCAGACCAAATGTGTCTAGAGATAGGAGTATCCCTTTTGTGTCGTATGTCACCTAGGTGTTCGCCAATGCGGCGACGAAATTCTCGAATGGTTTTTCCCACGTACTCTTTGCCACACTGGCATTTAGCCCGATAGATAATACCCGTGGCTTTACAATTGATAAAGTGTCGGATCTCGAATGTCTGTCCAGAGTGTTGATTGATAAAAGTTTTTCCTGTTTCTACAAAATTACAGGCCACACAACCACCACATTTGAAGCACCCTAGGGGTTGCCTATCCAACCAGGTATTTTTACGGGGAGGTGTATAATGGCTCTGGACCAAGGAATCCTGCAGACTACGTCCCTTCCTGAATGTAACCAATGGATATGACCCTACTTTTTCTTTGATATCAGGATCTAAGGTTAGGATGTTCCAGTGTCTCTTAAAGATCTCTCTAACCTCCCTGGATGCTGCATCAAAGGTACCTATGATGCGTGCCAAATTGTTGTCTAGATTGGGTTCCTGTTTTTTTGAGGTGAGTAGACTAGATCTTGCCGTATTGAGTGCATGATAATATCCCTTAAGAATGACGTCTTCAGGGTAATTTTTCTCCCTAAACCGTTTTTTCAGATCACAAGCTTGTATCTTGAAATCTGTGGTGTTTGAGCAGTTGCGACGTAGCCGCAGGAATTGACCTCGGGGAATTCATATTTTTAGAGGAACAGGGTGGCTACTTCGCCAATGGAGCAAAGAGTTAGAAGATGTGGGTTTACGATACAGAGTGGTTGAGATGGAACCATTCCCTTTTTTCATGATTTTAACGTCCAGGAAGGTAAGACAGTCAGGCTGTATGTCCGATGTAAATTTGAGTCCCAACTCATTTTGATTCAACCTTTCCATAAATGAATTGAAAAGTATCTTGGGACCGTTCCAAATGATGAAAACATCGTCTATATAGCGAGTTATTCAAACCTCCATGAGGCGTGGAGTATTGTATAATAAAGGTTTTTATTGACTGTAAAACTAACTCATGGAAAGAGCTAAAAACCTTTTAAAAACATAGAGAAATAAAATCACTAATGACGCGTTTCTCGCCGAAACCGGCGCTACCTCAGGAATTGTGATTACCTGCCAGAGG
This sequence comes from Phyllomedusa bahiana, assembly GCA_025379985.1. Taxonomy (NCBI): domain Eukaryota; kingdom Metazoa; phylum Chordata; class Amphibia; order Anura; family Hylidae; genus Phyllomedusa; species Phyllomedusa bahiana. The sequence continues at coordinate 18,095 of JAODAL010028362.1, read as the reverse complement.
AAGTTGTCATGGTGAATTCACTAACATAGTTCAAAAAGGGTCTGCATTTCAAGTTATAGTGACTAAGATTGCCAGATTGAAGTCAGGAAATATTTTTTTTACCTAAAATGAGGACAATTGGCTTTTATCTCATGGGCTACCTAAGAAAAATTTAATTGGAGTGAAGGATTTTGGTAAGGATACATACAACACTGGACGTATACTCATTATTCAGGGAACTTTAAGATTAAAACTCACTCCAGGTGATTTATTAAGACCATATGCCCCAAATTAGAATTTTATTTTCTATTAACACATTACAAAAAAATTTATCTTACCAATAATTCCAGGAATGATGTTAATATAGTGTCATTTGCTGTTTCTTTCCAAAAGCTTAACTGTGTCCACCTCAGTAAATGAGCTAAGATGGACGTGTATGCTTAGACTTACTACACCTTCTTTTCAACCAGGTATTTGGAGGTTCTTTGGTGTCCTGAGCGGCCTGCCTTTGAAGCCCCAGTGCAGTCTTCTTCATCTGATGCTTCATGAAGACAACTTCATCATAGCGATTACTTCATCTAGAACTCTATCAGAATGAAACACTTTTTGAATTGTAGGATCAGCTGCAGTAGTAGATAGTTCAGAGAAAGGAATACAATGTGCTGCTTTAGTTAGCCTGTTAACCACTACCCGTTGGAGTTCTTTCCCTTGATAACTGATGAGCTGACAGTAAAGTTCATACAGATAGATGGAGTTAATGTGCTGAAAAATTTATTTACATTTCTTTTGTAACTGCCTATTAAAGGAAGCAATACAGATTTTTTGTGTCTTTTGAATCACTTTGTAACCTGCAGAGTTGGCAGCATTAATTAGTTTTAATACTTTTATTCCTATAGACCCTGGAACATAAATCCATACATCTTGGAAAGTGACACATCATCCAGTGGATGCAAACAAATTTATGATTTCTTTATATTTTCAAGTTCAAGACAACCTGTCAGGTAGTTGATACTAACCTTCCTGAGAACAGGATATGATCAAGGGAGAGAAGTTGAGCTCTGTGATATATAGGTTTATATGATAGAGGGAGAGAAGTTGAGCTCTGTGATATATAGGGTTATATAATTGGGAGCAGGGTTTCTGAGTAAAAAGCAGAATAAGTACTGGCCGGACTTCTAAAGAGAGAGTGGAAATTCTCCTTACAGAGCAAACTGTCAATCAATGCATATGGGCAGGATAAAGAGGACTTTCAGTTTAACTTTCACAGATCTTCCCTTCTATTTACTCAGAAATCCTGCTCCAAATCATATAACCCTATATGTCACAGAGCTCAGCTTCTCTCCTCTATCATATAACCCTATATATCACAGAGCTCAGCTTCTCTCCTCTATCATATAACCCTATATGTCACAGATCTTAGCTTATCTCCTTTATCATATAACCCTATATATCACAGAGCTCAGCTTCTCTCCTCGATCATATAACCCTATATATCACAGAGCTCAGCTTCTCTCCTCGATCATATAACCTATATATCACAGAGCTCAGCTTCTCTCCTCTATCATATAACCTTATATATCACAGAGCTCAGCTTCTCTCCTCTATCATATAACCCTATATATCACAGAGCTCAGCTTCTCTCCTCTATCATATAACCCTATATATCCACAGAGCTCAGCTTTCTCCCTATCATATAACCCTATATATCACAGAGCTCAGCTTCTTCTCCTTCCTATATTCAAATAACCCTATTATATCACAGAGCTCATCTCCTCTCCTCTATCATATAACCTTAAATATCACAGAGCTCAGCTTCTTTCCTCTATTATGTAACCCTCCAAATCACAGAGCTCAGCTTCTCTCCTCTTTCATATAACCCTATATATCACAGAGCTCAGCTTCTCTCCTCTATCCCTATAATCAACTCCTTATATATAAATCACAGAGCTCAGCTTCTCTCCTCTATCATATAACCCTATATATCACAGAGCTCAGCTTCTCTCCCTCTATGATATAACCCTATATATCACAGAGCTCATCTCCTCTCCTCTATCATATAATCCTATATATTACATAACTCAGCTTCTCTCCTATCATATCCTGCTCTCAGATAGGGCAGCAAAAACCACCTGATGGGTTCCCTTTAAGTCCTTGTTGTGGATTAAGAAATCAGACTCAGAAAGAATTGTTGTTCGTTTTACTGCTGGTAAGGAGTTAATGTGAAACAACCTCGACAGGTCATTTCAGGAACAAGGCCCATAACCACTGATCACAAAGTTAATTGGATTAAGGAACAAACTTCACCAAGCTTGGAGGGGAAATAAATATTTTGCAGAACTGACAAATTCTAGATGATGATAGTCAGTTAGCTTCGCTAAGCTGTTCCATTTACATGATGTCTTGCTGCATTGATAGCAGCAATGATGGCTAGGTGCTCCTTGTTTGCCATGACATAATTCTTCTCTGCAGAGGTCAAACTTCAAGAGAAATTGTGTAGCAAATCTTTCTCCCTTGTTCTTTGTGATAGCATAAGTGCACAGTTTGAGGCTTCTACTTCAACAATGAAGGCTAGTTCAAGGTCAGGGTTAACCAATAGAGATGCTGTTCTTAACCTTGCTTGAGATATGAAAAGCCCGAGGAGACCAAGCAAAAGCTGTCCCTTTATTTAGTAATTGGTTCGATCATAACTGAAAAATTCTACAAATAGTCTAAAATAGACATAGGAAACTTGTCCAACTTCTCTCCACGTCTTCACCCTAGAGCAGATATTGATATGTCCTTTCTTACATGTTCTCTTGGCCCTCACATCATAAGATGTTCCACTGTTCCAAAAAACAAAAACATGATTTCATGGTACTCTGTCGGCAGCTATATATGCTATATGTGTGAGTGGACACACATTGGTTAGTATCTGGACTGCATTCTGTTAAAGGTTTTGCTCGCATCACAAAAATTTTGAATTTGAATCATGATAAATTGAAGTCCTTAACTACATTTGTGGGAAAATAAAGGTGGACACATCTGTATGGGGGATATGTAGTGTGGGTGGAGGGAGGGCACCCTGTAAGATTGTAATAAGATCTTAAAACCATCCTTCTTTATTGCGTTGGAAGATTTGTGTGTTATTGTGTATTGGCAGTCCTCTTTTCAGCAAATTAAAGAAATGCCTAACTCTCTCTCTTAGTTGAGAAGGTGCATTGGGGTAAGGAATCTGTTGAGGAAGTTAGTGTTCCTTTCCATTGTAAGTGAATAGAACTCGAGCCCTCCTGTGTGTCAGGATAAGAACCCAAAGTGCAGAGGAGCAAATCTCTGGGGAGCTTTATAGAGACAACAATAAGGGATAATATATATCTTTTTCTTTTTTCCCCAACTTGCTCAATCTTAAGAATATTTTTTATTTTCTGGACAACCTCTTTAACTTTTCTATGTTTATACCAGTCAATGATCTGTAACAAATGGGAAGTATGGTGATAGAGCACAAAATCCCAGAGACTGATTTGCTTAAATCAAAAAAAGAATGGCACAGCTGCAAATTTTTGAACAGCACAACCAGGCACAACCAGGGTATATGTCATCCAATCTTGCTTAAAGGGGTTGTCCCACTACAGACATTGATGGCATATCACTAACATATGCCATCAATATGTGATAGGTGAGGGTCCCACCTTTGGGACCTGCACCTGTCTCCTAAATGAACCCCAAAACCTATCCGCTCCCATCAAAGTTTACGGGAAATTCCCGAATGTTTTTGACGGAGAGAGCTTTCAGGGCTGGTGCAGGTCCCAGAGGTGGGACCCACACCAATGAGACATTGATCGCATATCCTAGCGGTATGCCATCAATGTCTATAGTGAGACAACACCTTTGAGATTGCATAGTAGATAAAGTGCCACTGTTAGCAGCATAACACTCAGCTTACACAGTGTACTTTATCTGTTACGCACTTTACTGTACACCAGTGTTTTTTTTTTCATTGTGCCTGATTAACCACGTATAAGAGCCAAGACTGGATAAAAAATATACCATGTGGCTGTTCGTGCTGCTTAAAATCCTGGAGATGAAGCATATGAATTGGATGGGAAGTGATTAGACCCCCATTAGGCTTCCACCCACAAAATATACTGCAATCCATTGAGTTGTGATGCCTGAACCATTTTCCTATTGTAAGAAAAAGAACAGCGGGTCAAATACATGGGCCATATCAACATAATCAGTATAGATAGCAAAGTTTCAAAAATTGAATGACGCATGTAAATAAATGCAATTGAAGTTAATAGACAATAAAAATTAGGGTAAAAACTCAATTGAATAACTTATTCTTTCAAGTTGACATGAGGATAAGAGAACCCCACATACCATCTAATTTGAGGTGAAAGAACTGATAGTAAATAGAATTCATAATGCAAGTGCTACCCCTTGAGAAATGGTTGAACAGACTGTGCAGCCATGTGGGAATGCAGCTGCCAGGTAGGTTGGTCACTGTAGGAAGCAGCCAACTGATGCATCTGGAGAGCCACAAAGAGATCGCTAAGATTTTTCACTTGATTATACTGGAGAGAGATGGATTTTAGAAGACCTTTCCACCTTGTTCTTGCTGTGCAAGTTTGGAGTACTACAAGTTTCCATTTTTCTGCCATTGTACCAAAGCCACACCCCTTTATCTTTAACAGTTTTTGTAGGAAATACACTTTTACTAGTAAGGAAGGAAAACATAGAAGATTGCATTGCTTGAGAAAGGCTCTGCTGCTATTTTGTGAGCCGAAACGTTGCACCTTTTTGTACCTGTGACTCTTCAATAAAGAAGCCGTTTTTATGCTGACGTCCTTCTCTTCATCATTCTGGATTTCTGACTTTGAGTAAGTGTAGTCAAAATTATTCTCTTATATTTTTATAGTGCTGACATTCTCTTCAGTGCTGTACAAAAATTTCTATCAATCACTCAGTTCCTGACCTCACTGGGACTCACAATCTGAATTCCAAATCAGCAAGTTTTTGGAGTAAGGGAGGAAACTGGAGAACCAGAAGTAAAACCCATATAAACACAAGGTTTTTATTTTAACCATAAGATTACAAAATTATATTTTTTTTAAAAAAAAACTTTTCAGCAGTTATCTCATTATCATCAAAGGCAGGATTACAATGAAAGGTGACCCAATGTATACATTTGATCCACCTATTGACAACAGGTGATGGTCTTAGCTCTTCTACTCCACCTGCACAGGTCACAGAGTATGTCCAGAACACATTCCCATAGAAGTCATTGAGTCAGCTCCTGTTCACAGGTTCTTATGGTCCATGTAGCTGCTGTAAAGAATATCTCTGAAGGCTATTAACAGTCAAGATGTCTGCCCCAGAGTAAAAAAAACAAGAAAAGAACATAAAAACTGATAAAAAAAATATTTATTAGTATCTTGTTTTCATTAGTTAAAACAAATACAGTTCATATATTCACTTTGTAGTTCAAAATATTGTGGTTATTTATGAGGTAAAGGTCTTACTGCAATATTCTTTAGGATATTACTTAGTGAATGATACCAAAGGGATTACAAAGTTCTATATAAGGGCAAAAACTAGGTTCAGAGAGGCTTTGACCAACCAAACTTATTGCTGGTCAGCTGTGCATGCACAGTAGCATGACAGAAACAGCAGTGGTCAACAGCGGCGGCTGCTGAGCTTTGTATTCTAGAGTTCAGCAGGGGAAATAGCCCTAAATAATGTTGATGAGTAGAAATTGCTGGTTATGTAAGACACTTCTCACGAAAATAATGGCACTGTGATCTGTCACATTGCCCAACAGATCCCAATGACTTCACTGGGTGTCTGTCAGGGTTCTGTCATGATGTCTGTCATTCTCCCCCAAAAACATAGCTCAGCACTCTGCATTTTGTTTCTACTAAATTTGATAGGATCTGTAACAAAAGCTCCAATTAGATGTAAATAGAACTTTACATAGATGGAATTTAGGAGGATCAAAATGTAAACTGTTTAAAGAAAAAAAAAATCACTTCCCGCAAAATATTGGGATATATATCACAATGAAAAACTACAAAAACAAAACATTGAGACGCAAAACTTATTTGGTGAATTAACAGGAAGCTGGGGTAAATGATGGCCAACCAATAACTAGATGTTGACCCTATTGAGCGATTTTGAGTTGCTAAGAAATTGCAGGTTAACATTTCCCCTGAATATTGTGAAAAGCTGACAGAATAATTCATTAATTATCATCTCACACATGGAAAGCACAGAATATCAATCTTTGCTGATGATACTAAGCTCTGGAAAGTAATCAACACAATAGAGGATAATGTGTTATTACAAAGGTATCTGGATAGGTTGGAAACGTGGGCAGAGAAATGGCAGATGAGGTTTAACACAGATAAATGCAAGGTTATGCACATGGGGAGGAAAAATCCATTCCATTATTACTTGTTAAATGGAAAAACGCTGGGTAAAAGTGACATGGAGAAGGACTTGGGAATCCTGGTGGACAGTAAACTAAATTGTAGCAGCCAGTGTCAGGCAGCAGCAGCCAAGGCAAATAGGATTATGGGATGTATTTAAATGGGCATAGATGCACATGATGAGAACATTATTATCCCACTATACAAGTCACTGGTTAGACCACACATGGAATATTGTGTACAGTTTTGGGCACCAGTGCACAGGAAAGACATTTTAGAGCTTGAGCAGTTACAAAGGCAGGCAAAAAAAATAATAAAAGGACTGGGTGGACTACAGTACCCAGAAAGATTAGCAAGGTTAGGGTTATTTAGTTTAGAGAAAAGACGGCTTCGGGGGGACATAATAAATATGTTTAAATATATTAGTGGTCAATATAGAGATCTCGCTCAAGATTAATTTATACCCAGGACTGTATCCAGAACAAGGGGGCATCGTCTACATCTTGAGGAAAGAAAGTTTCTACATAAACATAGAAATGGATTCTTTACTGTAAGAGCAGTGAGACTGTGGAACTCTCTGCCAGAGGAACTTATCATGGGAAATTCAGTAACAGAATTCATAAAAGGGTCTGGATACATTTCTGGAGTGTAATAATATAACAACTTATAATGACTAGGATTCAGGAGAAGGGTCATTGATCCAGGGATTTATTCTGATTGCCATATTGGAGTCGGAAGGAATTTTTAACCCTAAAATGAGGACAATTGGCTTCTACCTCATTGGGGTTTTCGCCTTCCTCTGGATCAGAATAGGCTGAACTGGATGGACGTTTGTCTTTGCCTTACAAACTATGTAACTATGCAATAGCAAATAACTGTAGAACCTCAATAGCTGCAAGTGGAGAATTCGTTGAGGAATGTAATGTCTTAAAAATATAGCACTGTTAAGAAACAAATATGATTGCATTGTCAAAAAATTTACTAAAATCTGATCATTTAAAAAATCCCTTATGTGAAAATCAGAGAAGTTTCCAATTTATTTCAAACTAATGCACGTTAATCTATAGTATATTATGTTTTGGTTTTTTTTATAAATGTTCATTGTCCTCTGCTCTCTCGTCACACATAAGTGTACTTGTCAGATAAATTATGGTTTATATATAAGCCCTGCCCATGCAGGCAGCAGTCCAAATGCACTGCTACTAACACGCCCCTGCTGGTTTTCATAGTCCAGAAGGTTGCCGCCGGCCACACTCATCATACTGAATTATCGAGCATGTCTGTTTTAGTATGGCAGCTCTGCACAGCAGTTAATGGCAAGAAGATTTATTGCTTTTTTTTGACAATCTGTTATCCGCTAACTGAGCATGACACGTCTGGGATTATGAGTCTTCGACCTGACATCAAACAGCAGAACAAAACCATTCCTTATTAAGGGAGTGTCAATTGTGAGCTCTTTATCTTTGCTGAAATGTCCCTAAACTTAATGGCCTTGTTTATAACCAAGAGATCTCTGTAAGGCAAAATATGAGGAAAATGCTGCAGAAATAAATATGCCTTCACATTACGGCAATATGGTGATTAACTGACATTGAGGAGGTAGGCTCATTACTGTGCAGCCAGTTTTGTCAGCTGGCATAGAAACGTAAGAAAAAATAGTTTATTTTATCCTTATTGACCTGTTGGGAGCAACTGATCAAAAGGAAATAAATATGAATTGCTGGTGTGTCTAGAGTATCACATGGAGTGAAAACAAACTAGGATTTTAGCTCACTGCTGAGAATAGACCAGATCAATCACGTACCCATTGCAGGTTCATTTATCTTCATTTAACTTCTGATTCTGTTGACTTGCTGTATTGAGCCATAATCATCATACCTTATGTAAGCAAATCTCCATATACCGACACAGGAATAATAATTAGAGGAATAATACGATTTTGTGTTGCAATGAATGGAGGCTTATTACAATTTATATATTTGCTTTTTATTCTTGGTTATTTATTTGTTAATATATAATTTCGGCAAAGCTCATGACTGTAGAAATGAACTCCTAGCTGCATTTTTTTTTTAATTACAGTGTTGCTATCATTATTGCTTAATATAGACAAAACTACGAGATACTTATCAAGTTCAAGTTTTCTCAGAAATCACTGTTTGATACAGAAGACAAACGAACAACTTCCCGGGTAACTGCAGGAAATATACTCCCATGGGTTACAAAATATCCTTTTTAACTGCATAATGCAACCAAAATATTTCCCTGGAACCATTAAAGAGGATGTCTACTTTATATTGTTTTATAATATACATTTACTACTTCGGATTAAATTTATTGAAAGCTAAAAATGTCATGTTATAGTGATATTTTATCCTGAAAGGAGGCAATTTAAGTCTTTGCTTGCAATGCTGATTTTCTCATCTGAAACAATATGATGAAACAAAAGCCAACTGTGGAGGGTAAACACCATAAAAAATGTCAGTGCCTCAATAACGTATCCTGTGGCCTTGAGTATCAACTACAGCTTGACAACGACATCTCCTGCTGTTCACAAGTCTAGTTATTGGCTGCTGAGACATGGCATTCCATTCTTCTCGAAGGGAGCTCCTCAGGTCATTGAGGTCCAGGGGAACAGAAATACAAGCTTCTACACGGTGACTCAGTTGATGCCACAGGTATTCTAGGTTGTTCAGGTCAGGAGAAAGTGCAGGCCCCTCCATTTAAGGTATCCCAATTTTCAACAGCCATTCCCTAATAATGCGACCATGATGAGCTGGAGCATTGTCGTCTATAAAGATGAAATGAGTCCTGTGTTGTTCATGCAGAGGCAAAATGACTGGAATAATTATGTTATTTAATTAGTAGAGACTTTTCACTGTACCATTCACAAAGTGTAGGGCAGTTCTGTATTGACTAGACAAACCTGATCATACTGTAACACCAACACCCCCAAAGGCTTGTCAGGTGACAACAGTGGCTGTTGACATCTCCTTGATGTCTCCAGCAACGTTGGTGGCCATCATTTCTTCTGAGAGGGAATTGAGTTTTATCACTAAACAGCACTGAAGACCACTGGTTCCTCTTCCAGCATAGATGATCTCTGGCCCATGTAAGATGATGCCTGTGCCTGGTGGTGTGGTTAGGTAACCTTGCCTTGTCTAGCGCGCAGACCACATTGATGTAAATAGTTACGAATTGTATGACATGACACTTGGTTGCCTCTCACCTCCCTTAAACGTGCCTGGAATTGTGTGGCATTCATCACCCGGTTCCTCGGTGCATTGTTTACAATGAAGCGATCATCAGTGTGTGATGAAGCCAAAGAATGTCCACTTCTTTGCCTTTCTATAACTCTTCCAGTCTCTCTGTATCTCTGTTACAACCTGCTGATAACACTGTGTGACACTTTAAACTCAGTAGACACTTCGTCTGAGACCATCCTGCTGGAAGCCTCGCAAGTGCGAGGTACCGTTGATCAATTGTAAGGTGTTGTCTTGGTCTCATGATGTCAAAATATGGACAGCATGATGAGGAGGACTGTTTAAACCCCAATTTAAATTGATCCTCTAAATTGATTGGATGATTCAGGGAACAAACATCTGTTGTGAATTTTGCCATTAAGCTTCTTGTTGGAGATCACCAAGTTGTGAAAAAAGTACTGAAACAATGAACAGTTGGACATGTGCATTCTAAAGTTAATAGATGATCTCAGTTAGTGCATTTAAAAATAATTTCGAGAAATTTTATATTCATCCTGAAATTTCAAACAAAAGCCAAATATACCTAACTTTTTGTGAGAAGTGTACATTAGAAATTTTGCTTATGTACCTCTTTTATACCAGTGCAGTATCAGGTTATGTGCCTGCCAATAGTATTTGAAAAAACTTTGAGATTCTCGGTTCACATATTTTGATCAAAAGATGTTTAAGCTGCCCACGACTTTCAACGTGATCTCAAATAGGGCAGTCCTATGCTATCTTTTACCTCTCAATAGAGCCACATCAGGCCTCTCACTGGGTCAACAGACCTCCTTTATCCAGAGAGAAAAAAATAAAAAACACCCTACCTGCAGGCTGCACTTCTTATGTCTTCCTGTGAGAGTGGGCGGGTGCAGAAACCCAACATGGAGGCACCCTTTCCTCCCCATATAGGTTAAAATCAATATACACCAAATATAACGTATGGTTCTGCACAAAAAACATTTCTGAAAAAACGTATGCAAACCTGGGTGCCACTGGCAGGGCTGCGGCACACATATATAGATATGTACACACGCACACCACTGCCAGAGGCACTCTACTGCAAAAAGGGCAATACATTACGTGGAAATCCCTAAAGAAGCATTTATGCTATCTATCATACATGAAAAAACTTTGAGATTCTCGGTTCACATATTTTGATCAAATAGTATTGGCTCCCATTAAATAAACATGGCGTTATTCATGTGACTCCTGGCAGTCAGTAAACAGCAAAGCTACATGACATATATTGGATAACTGAATATGAATAATGGTGAAATTATTATTAGAGTTATTCCAGCAACTTCTTCACCAGTTATACTTCCCTGTATGGATGTATAACTGGTGTCTCTGTAGGTAATGTCATGTTGTCTATAAAGTTAACTGAAAAAAAAAACAAAGCGGAAAGATGAGACAGATAGAAGAATATATGAGTAACTTCTCCACAGACACTGACAGGCATGATAAGATGTTACTGGAGGCAGTAATACTGGAGAAATTCTGCTCTTAAATAATCTACTGTTACCAGAATACCAGGGGTCACATGACCTGTGTGGTAGTCACATGATAAGACGTTACTGGAGGTAGTAATGCTGGAGAAGTTCTGCTCCTCACTAATCTACTGTTACCACAATATCAGGGGGTCACATGACCTGTGTGCGGTGTCACATGACTGTTTTGTCTATACAGCTACTCCATGGGAGCCATTACTATACATTAATATTTTTCTAAATAGGGGCCTCCTGACTAGTATAAAGGAGATACAGTAGCAGAATTTTTTTAAATACATGTATAATAGAAAATTGCATTTTTGTTGTAATTTATGTAATAAGTAAAGACATCATGTCAACGCCTTTAAACATTAGTTATAGCTCAAAACTTACTTGAAAGACAAATTTGTATCCTTTTTTGGCATTGTACCTAGCATTACTACCTGTTACACCCTTAGTTACCACCGCCAATGCTACCACCCCTATGACCACCATAAGAATGATTTGTTGTGTCACTTATGTGAAATAAATATCCCACAATTTCTAAACATGAGATCTGTTCATTTTACAGATGCAGCCAATAATAGCCATTAGAGTCCAGACCCTTTTCATTGAACTGACACCGATAATTGATCACAATGTAACATTAGATTCTTGATCAGTGGTATCATATTCAGTCAGATAAATTAGCCACATATAGAGAAAAATTTAAGTTGATAATTTTGATTCCTTTTAAAGTCGTTCAGAATACAAAAGTATTGCCCAGGTCATTACGCACGCAGTAATGCTAAATATTTCTTACTTTTACACATTATTTTTTCTTTTCTTTTGACGTGGGTCAAACATTTTGGATATACTTCCACAAGCTTCTCATAATAGTTGGTAGGAAATTTTGCCCATTCCTCCTGACTGAACTGGTGTAACTGAGCCATGTTTGTAGGTCGCCATGCTTGCATCTGCCTTTTCAGCTCTGCCCATAAATTTTCAATAGGATTGAGATCATGGACAGTCCTAAGCATTGACTTGGTTATCCTTAAGCCACTTTGTAATCAGTTTGCTTGGGGTCATTGTCCATTTGGAAGATCCATTTCGCCCAAGTTTTAACTTGCTGGCTGATGTCTTGTTGCTTCCGTTTTGCCACATAATCTTCTTTCCTCATCTATTTTGTGAAGGGCACCAGTCCCTCCTGCTGAAAAACAACCCCACAACATGATGCTGCCACCCCGTGTTTCACAGTTGGGATGGTATTCCTAGGCTTCCAAGCTTCTCCCTTTTTCCTCCAAACATAACGATGGTCATTATGGGCAAACAGTTCAATTTCAGGTTCGTCAGACCACAGGACATGTCTCTAGAAATGTAGGTCTTTGTTCCTGTGTGCATTTGCAAACATTAATCTGGCTTTTATATGTTTCTTTTGGAGTAATGGCTTCTTCCATGTTGATACAGCACTCATTTCACTGTGGATAATGATGCAATCTTACCAGGTTCCGCCAGCATCTTCACAAGGTCTTTTGCTTTTGTTCTTGGGTTAATATGCACATGCCGGACCAAAGCACTTTCATCTCTGAGACACAGAACCCATCTCCTTCCTGAGCAATATGATGGCTGGACATTCCCATCTTGTTTGTACTTGCATATAATTGTTTGTACAGATGAATGACACACCTTTGGGTATCTGGAAATTGCACCCAAGGATGATGCTGACTTGTGCAAGTCCACAATTCTCTTCCTGATGTCTTAGCTAATTTCTTTAGATTTTCCCAAGATGTTACACGCAGAAACAGTGTGTTTCTGGTGTTTATTAAAAATACATCCACAGGTGTGTCTCTAATTAACTCAGATATTGCCAATAAACAGAAGCTTCCAAAGACATGACATCATCCTATGGTCTGTCCCAAATTGTTTAAAGAAATAGTAATCCTAGTGTATGAAAACTTTTGACTTTGCAGAAAGTAATAAAAATGTCTTCAAATTTTCTGTCTCTCATTATTCTGGCATTTGACAAATATAAATAATTTTGGTAATCCATATTGACCTAAAAGTGTAACGTTTATTCTGAATTCTTATCAGATAGTGAGAAAAACATGCATATGTGTCTTTTTATATAGTCTATGTAAACTTCTGGTTTCAACTGTATATACCACTTTTATTATTGTTAATCTTTTATTACAGTACTGTGCTGTAATAACAAGAAATATTTATGTTCAGTATGTTTTTCAAAATTACAGGTTTTCTGCTGGTTGTGAATTACATTATTCGAGATTTATTAGCAAACATATTCTCAAGAATAAACAAAAACAAAATTGGTTTTCTATTAACTATTCCCTGCACTCATTTGGTTTTAAAAACGCATGACATAAACCTGGATGAAAATATCTTCTCAACGCTGACAGATCATTTAGCATCTTGGAAAGGTCTGTTTTCACACCACTCAAGACTTCACTGGGGAATAACGTGTAGACTTCTTATTGCCAAAACTATTTTTCACCCAATTTACTTTCAAATGATGACTAACCTCAGGTCTTCCCACTGAGAGGGGCTTAAGCTATGATTAATGAGAAGCGTTTTACCTTCCCCACAAGAGAAAAGTCCCATCTGCAGTAGACACAGGTAACACAGATAAGGATATGAGAACACAATGCATGACAGTGTCATTTGCTCTTACATTTCCCCAGGACGTGTGATCTGTCACGATAAGACCATAAGGACTGTATTTAGATTGTAATCTTAGCAATTGTGAGTGATGAGTTGAATGATTGTGAATAATACGCCCACTTTACATTTACCATTCTTAGTTATTAGCAACTGACTAATGAAATTTAGTTTTCCATGTCTGAATTTTCTTATCATGTTTTTGCTCATAAGTGTCTTAGAGGCAATAAATAGACAGACAGACAGATAGATAGACACATAAATAGAAATCAGAAAAAAATAAAGAAAGAAGGAAACAGAGAGAAAAAAAAGAAGAAATGAAGATACCTCATAGAAGACAGCAACACTCCAAAATGGTGTCTAATATAAACTTTTTTATCCTGTCATATCAAGTGCAACGTTTTTGCTAAAACATTGCACTTGGCACAATGGAATAAAGACGGATGGACACCTTTTTTTTTTTTAATTGCTGCCCTTCTTTGATGTACTAAAGTTTGAAATATTGACCACGTTCTAGCTTTTCTTACACCCATGTTTGCATGTTTGTTCAATGTTGGATGTGCTGTTTTCTTCCATTGTTTATAGATAGATAGATAGATAGATAGATAGATAGATAGATAGATAGACAGGAAAAGAAAGAAAGGAAGATATATCCAAAGATATAAAATTTTTCATACATCTTGCATAAAATGAATACTATAAATATTAGAGTAAAGGGATGATAGATGGATAGATAGATAGATAGATAGATAGATAGATAGATAGAAAAAATAGAGCAGCACTTATTAAAAAACAAAATGCCAAAAGTCCAAAATGATATGCAAAAATAGGAAAAAGATTTTTTCCCATTTTAAGATAGATAGCTAAACTTGTAATAGATATGTGTCGGACAGAAAATAAAAAATAGTTAGATATATTAATATATCAATATATTATTATACAAAAACTGAAGATTGCACAGCACTCCAATTCAAGTAAAAAAGTGAAAAACCAGTGCTTTATTCACCCATGAACCCATTTTTTACTTGAATTGGTGCTGTGGATTCTTCAGTTTTTGTGATTTTTGTGATTTTGGTCAGTACCCTTCTGGTGGCACCCACTAATCTTTTTCTTCTTGAGAGAGGAAGTTGTTTTTCATTATATATAATTATATAGAGGTATATGTAGAGGTAGATTTGTCTTAACTGTTGTAAAGGTAAAGTTTCATATAAACCAGACTCTTTTATTTTTGGAAAGGGCCTCTAGACGATGAGTCATAGAAGTAACTATAGATTGTAAATGTTCTTTTCTAAGGGAACCATTATCTTGAATGTATAGTGAACATTTCTTCCTTTCTGAGGCGAGTGTCCACATAGAGTTCTTTATGTTAAGTGTAACTCCTAGATTTTAATTGGTCTGCTGTAAAGTCAATCATACGCCTCTGCAGTTACTTGAACATCTTCTATTGCCAACAACATGTTTACCATGATTTAGATGTCTATTATACGCATGAGTGACTTGTCTACTTAATTTCATCAAAAAATGAACCTTAGTAAGTGGCACAGATGCTAGTATGACGGTAATCAAATTAGTTTTTGGACAGGTTTACGGCCACTAGCTGTCAACTAAGCTCCCCTTTGGCTATCAACACTTCTAATACTGTTTTGATGGTGATTAATGTCTCCATTAATACATTGTTTGTTTGTTCTCTGATAGACAATGTGTTCTTGGCTTTTTTGTTATTCAGATGTGCACGCCATTTGTGACAAATATGTTGTGCCCTAGTCAGTAATAGAACTGCATACTTGTTATTATGGTGAATATCGCCAATTGCAAATTCAACACTAGCACAGAGAAATAAATTAAAGTATATGAGTAAAGTCCCCCGGTTGTTGCATGACTGCCAAAATTGTGTGAAATTAAAATAGATACAAAAAAACCCCTTGTTGTCTCTTGAAGCATTAGCTTTGCAGAATCTTCCTGTTCCACTATACATTCAGAAACAGACTCAAGTCAGCACTTTTATATATATTTACAAGGATATTCCTATTTCATTGATTAGCTTTAAACATGTAGGAAATGGTAAATATAAAAAGCCATTACCTTATACATTGGTGTTCTGATTTTGCTTCATTTCAGAGCTAGAGCAGATCTTATCTCCAGCTTATTTAGAAAAAGTTTCCTAGATTACTTACCACCTCTCTTGGCTCTAGCAGCCCTGGCCAAAATGGTGATGTCACTCCCTGTTATGTCTTATTAGCAGCACAGCAGCTTGTTTGTCTTTCTTAATGACAACCTTCTGTCCTGCTGGTAAAACCTCTCCATCACCAATGCCCCTCTAGCATGCTCAAATATCCAAAAGTAAAAAATAAATAAAAATAAAACAAAAATTGATCAGCACATCCAAAACAATTCTAAAGAAAATTATGTAGGTGCATGCAAAGCAATGCAAACACAACACAATATCAGCATCACTCTACAAATGTCAAGAAGTAATCAAAGTTAATATAGGAATTTTTTAAAATGCATTTCTGCTACTTTTGGATACATGAAAATATGAGGTTCTTAGTGCTCATTTTTGATCAAAACTGCGAGAGCCCATCCACCTTGTCAAGGTCCTCAGTGCAGATGGTCACTTTGTCATGGTGGAAGGACTCTTGCAGTTTTGATTAAAAAATGTTTGCTAAGAACCTCACATTTTCATGCATCCAAAATGAGCAGAAATGCATTTTAAAAAAATTCCTATGTTCCCTTTGACTGCTTCTTGGTGATTGTAGAGTGCTGCTGATATTGTGTTGTGTTTGTGTTGTCTTTGTACATTTTTGCTTTGCTGCCATGCCAGCATGCACCTACATCATTTTCTGTTTTAGATGTGCTGATCAATTTTTATTTTTGCATTGTTTGTATGGGGTAATGGCTAGTCTCCATTTTGGTTGTGCACTCCACCCATCCACACAAATGGTTTTTATTCAGAGCAGAATGTAGCTCTCCCTGAAAATATGGAAGTCTGAGCAGGCATCAAGTGAGGTAAAGTGTTGGAGTAGGTTCCCATCGGTACTGATGTCACCTTGTTATGGTGGATGGGCAAAAATGTATGCAAAGAACCTCAAATTTTCATGTATCCAAAATTAGCAGTAATGCATTTAAAAAAAAGCCCTACATTCCCTTTGACTGCTTCTTGGTATTTGTAGAGTTCTGCTGATATTGTGTTTTGTTTGAATAGCAGACATTAAAGGGGTCTTCCCACTACAGACTTTAAAAGGCATCTAAGCTGTTTTTCTGTGCTTAGATTTTCAAATTCAAGGGTGGGTCTCTTCTCCCAGTACAAGTGTCTTCCCTCACTAAAGAGTGGTGACATCACACCCCTCCCTGTTCCTGCTCCCTCCCCAGTTCTTATCATTCTGTGTAAAAAGTGGGAGGACTGGATGTCGCAGCTCTGCAGACCTCCTTCAATGGTCAGTTCGTATGCCTGGAGAGATGTTACTTCCCTCCCAGGCTTCACAAGCAATCCTTGTAACAAGAACACCTGCATTGGTGGAAACAATTATAAATACAGCCTGCAATGATGTGAGAAATTCAAACTGCAAGCAGAGTTTATATGGTTGGGAGGAGCTAATCTGGCAGCTAAAGAGGCTTATTAATTGCCCAGATCCTTCACATAGAGCTATCACTTGGAGAGAAGCAGAGAGGAGCACAGGCAGCTTAGCACAGCTCAGGGGGAGTGAGAATAAGACAACGAGAACACATACACAGACGGCCAGCATCTAGCACAGACATCTCAGGCAGCCAGTTTCATACAGCTCAGAGGGAAGTAAGCACAGAGAGCACAGAACAGCCAATCACATCACAGGGGGCATGGCCTGACCACATGCTGCTGAAAAGCTCTAGACACACACAGATTAGCTCATAGCTGCTATCATAAATGATTTAGCTAATACAAACCAATTGCAAAAGTGCTTATTTTTACTGTCCCCATCATTACAGATATAATGTTTGTAGTGAGACAACCCCTTTAACTAGGAATAGCAGAGCTGAAATGCCAGTCATTGCTGTAGAGCCTGAACAGGAAGTGGTAGTCTAAACCTGGCTCTGTGAAATAGCATGATGTGAAAACCCCTTTAAAATTAATTTTTACAAATTGTATTCTTCTCTCCTACTTTATATGACCTTAGAGTCTCAACTCTTTGATAGTCCCAAACAGTCCATGGTCAAGATTGCTGTAGCACCTAGTGTCGTAGATGCTGATATTATACTGTGTACTTATGCTGACTACCCCAGGTCTCAGGTCACCCATGCCACTTAAAGTGGTTGTCTCGCCATGTTGTTTTACATAGCCACAGCATTCAGGGTCC